>JABUQX010067171.1:65000-82325 GCA_015478945.1 Trachelipus rathkii | reverse complement strand
GTGTGAATCGTAAACAGAGTTTCCATATTCTAATGCTTTTGTTTTTAGGTCCGAAAACTCGTTAAGTAATCACAATTTTACTCTGTGTCTACTTAACCAAACCTATCATAACCTAAACTTATCGGGTCTCTCTCTTAAAAAAAAAAAGGTAAACAAAAAAAAAAAAAAAACAAGTATACGATTTTTTTTATGTAATAGAGGTTGCATTGGAAGTTTATCGAATATCTTATAAAAAAATATTTGCGATGTTTTATACGAATTCATCCTGATATTTAATGATGCAAATCTCGCTGCAGCGAGTTTAAAGATCGCGTTTTAAGCAGGATTTAAAGATGATTCATTGGCAAATCACGTATTAAAAATCTTCTAAAACTTTACACGAAATTGTATACGGTTTGGCTTATTTAATCATCTAAAATATCTTTAAACAACATTAATATCTATCTACTAAATATACTATCTAAAAATACTATTTAAAATATCTATCTTTAATTTCGAATGAAGCGAATATGAAGATATCAGCGTGTGCAAACATAAGCTTTTAATTATATAGTCTTTGTATTTTATTGTAATTTGTTACATTGTCTTTTTTTATTTATTTAATAATTTTTAAGTTTAATAATTTGTTTTTTAATTAATTGCTAATATTGTTACATAAATTAGTTCTGTTATTAATTAGCATTTTCGATAATTAATGTATGTTATAAAAACGAAATAACTAAAATTATTTGCTAAAATTATTCGATTTTAGTTGGTTCAGTAATTTTAAGAAGAATGCCGCCAAAGACTTTTAAAATATCCATGATTATTTCGAACGTTTTAAATCAATTAAAATTGTTTGATCGATTAAATTATTTATCGAACTAAATTATTTGAATCGATTATATTAATTTATCGATTAAATTATTTTGATCGATTTAAAATTATTTGATCGATTAAATTTTTAATCGATTAAAATTATTTGAATCGATTAAATTGTTTAATCGATTAAATATTTCATCGATATATATGGTTTAATCATTAAATTATTTGATCGATTAAAATTATGACGATAAAATTCATAAACATATTTTTTGTATATTTATATATAATAATATAATATATATATATATATATATATATATATAATATATATATATATATATATATATATAATATATATTTTGTTTTTTTTTTTTTGAGTTAGGTAACACGGACCCCCCACGGCTCACAATGAAGCGGCCACCCCACTGGGCTAAAAAATCAGCACCATGGGAGGCCCTGTCATATATATGTTTCAAAATGTCAAAAAGATTTGATTAGTGAAATGAATATTCAGTCAGTCAAAATAAATAAAAAAACTAAATAAATTTCTATCTTGTATTACTATAGTTTAAGATGTACATAACAAAATTCAAAGCTATAAAGGAATATCACTTCTGTGAAGATACAAGAAAAATAGTGTTACTGCTAAAGTGGAAGATTTAGATAAGATACGGGATTAATCTTTAGAATTAGTATGACCGTAAAGTAGGGAAAATAACGACAGCGAAGTATAAGGGTCCAGAGGGAAACCAATCAATGAAGAATATGATGAACAGATTGCGGGGTTTGGCCACGGCAAAATTTGCAAATGGAGAGAGAGGTCTCGTGACATAATGTGACTGTGCAGTGATATTAGTTGGCCAATAACGAGCGTGCAAGTATCACCCTCATGTAAGCGCTTTCGTTGGGAGGAAAGACCACTCACCGCATGTTCGCCTTAGTTTCGAGTTCCTTCCCCCCGAATCACTCGTCCACATCTTGCCAACAAGATCGAAAAGCCCACGTCGCGAGAGCAGGTAGTAATCAGTGTATGGAGCGCGGCCCTTGTCGAATGGCTATCCGGAGTACCTGGAACAACTCCGAGAAAGAGAGGCGCCATTTGCCCTCTCGTGCAGCGATTTCATTGCCCAGTTACCCCTACATAGAGGGAGTCCAACATAAAATAATTTGTTCTTACGGGAGTGGAGAAGTCGAAGAAATTGTTTGTACCACTGATACCATGTGTTATAGAAAAGGGGTTTTAAGCGCTTGTAGCCCGCTAAGCGAATCTGAATAAACGACAAGAGTGATCTTGATAAGGATTAGAATCGAGAAAGTCAAAATCCATATACACGATTAACCTGCTGTAAAAATTGAAAAAAAAGTGGCATAAGGGGAAGGGTATGGAAGGTTCGCAGGAAAGACAGCAAGAAGCCCCCACACTGCCCCTGTTTAGAGCTGTCAGAAACATTGAGTAATTGAAATTCATCGTGAAACGCGCATGAGACAGAATGATCTTTTAACAGGAGCAGGAGCCAATTTGGAGAGAAATGTCAGAGCCAAGCAAATGGTAGGAGAGGGAATCAGCCAAGGTGTTACCCTTCTTCAAAAGAGAAAGGCAGCACCTTTGAACAAGGGAATGTATGAGAAATTAAAATGTATTGAACCGTCTTTGCAAATGCCTTTGGTTAAGAATAATGATTCTGATGTAGGATCCTACTCTCAGTAACTATATTCTGTTCAATAGAATGACAGATATCTGTTATTTCTGGTTTAAAACGAAATAATCTTTACCACATGATATATTCTCTTTCGTAAGAAGAGTGGATCACATTAGATTCAACTTCAAGGCTCACTTGGGGCGACGACGAAAAAGCCCATTGGAACTACGGATCGCTCTCGTTTTTTGGATTGGATCTAACAGTGTAGTAGGTGTGGAGGCCTGACCATATTACTGCACAGCCATAATCAGTTGACGGCGATTAGGCACGTAAAGACGTAAAAGGATTGCGATCAGCCCACCCCAAATTTGAGGCGAGATGAACGTAAACAGGTCAAGGTGCACAGGATGACAAGTTGTTTTTGTGTTTAATCATGCGTGCATATGTTAATGGTCATCTTAGATGAGCCCTGAAATTGACCTGTGAAGTTACAGGAAAGGGCGAACCCAAATAAGGTTAGGTTCGCTGGAAGAATTTTCTGGTGCGTCTCGATTCTCCGTTTTCTTTCAAAATGTCACTGCTGAGTTTTGTGGGAGAAAAATGAAAGCATGGAGCTAGTCCCAACCTGTGATAATTTATAGTCAATAGCTAAGTCGTAAGGTGTACCTTTTCGAGGATAATGGTGACGATGATCCTGCACCGGCTATGTATTAATGCTAGTCATCGACATCTAGAGAAAAATTGATCAGGTCGCTGAATAGAGTTAAACTAGATATTTACATTGAAATCCTTGAGAGCAAATAGTTAGTACACTTAAGAAAACCCACTTACCTCTGCGAACGCCCTTCATCCAGAGTAAAGTGGCGATAGGCCAGAATAGAAGAGCACCGAACTTGCATGAATCTGTTTGACAAAAGAACATTTAATGAAAAGAGGGAGGTGTCCGCGAAAACCGAGCGAATGGAGTTAAAGGAGAATCCCAGTTCTCCACGTGTGTCGTAAGCTTTTCAAGATACAAGAAGACGCAAAGAACCATCCACCATTGAAAGCTTCTCTCGATAGTCATGGTCTATTTAATCAATGGGTCCTTGCGCGTCGAACGATTTTTGCGTATAATCCAAACTCGAAGTTTGAAAAGCTTGGCGGACTCTCCAGAACAGGGAGAAAGCGCCTGAAACCATTTTTCTCCATTAATTTACATGAGTGACAGGTCAGCGTGAAATTGGTCTTTGGGTATCCGCCAGCTTCGGATCTTTCCGGTTTTGGGATAGGAATTACAATAGCGGAAGTCCAAATAGATGGAACAAGTAGGATTCGAGTCTCCAATTCGTTATAAGATCCAGCAAAAATCTGATGCTGAGGAGTGTAATGAGTGGAGCATATATACGAAAATCAGTCTGCGACCAAGACACCTCTTGCTACGCGCCAGTGCCAGCTTTTATGTATACTCTGCAAGTGTTAAAAAAGACGATTTAATTGATGTAAGTATATTCTATCCCCCTTTCGCCTGTATGAAAAGTCTGGCAGTGCTTGTCAGTTCTCAGGTTTTTGAAAGGCTTCAGTGTGAATTAGCTGATAAGTTTATGAACTCGAATGCTAGCGAACTATTAACCTATCGCTATCCGCATACCACCGAAGGAAGCGTGAGATCGATCCGTTATATCAGCCCATAACGGAGACTGTGAGGTGAGGATTATTAAGATCGACATATATTTTCTGTGTAAACTTTCCACACTAAAGAAGGGGAGTTGTGGAGTTAACAGTCGATATGTAAGTTTCGAAAAAATGTTTACGCGTTTGACGATTAAGTCGCCCGAGACTCGCTGCGGCCTGGCTTGTAAAAAAATTTTGTTTGGATGAGTGGTTACGTCCTTTGATTGCTTGTAGATTTTCTATCTTCTCTCGTTGGCGTTGTTGCGCACCTTGACCACGCCAAGGACGGCCGACGTCCTCAGCTGAGAAAACTGCGAGATGCAAGCTTCCGCTGGCCGAGAATTGAGGGACTCTACTTTCTGAATAAGCGAAAATTGTCTTCATCAACTAGTCTGAAATCGGTTATTAAAAGGAGAAAGAGGGATGATAGCTGTGGCCTGATAAAAAGAGCCCACTCCGCTCGATCATAAAACGCCAGATGAAGTGGTTTTGCATTTGGCTTGAACAAGGCCTCTACTGCTTTTTTTGATTCCTTTCCTTAAAATGGTCTTTCCCCGTACCATGTATAATCGATCCTATAAAGGTAATTGGAGACCAAGAAAAGGAAATATCTAATACAAGAAGAAGTATAGTTACTAAACTTCAAATAGTGAGCCTGTTTAAGGCATCTCCAGGAAAAGGGGTTAGAAATCTAATTAATCTTGGATTTGGATGAATGTGACAGAGCGACTCCCAGTATAAGTTGTGCGGTCTAGGTGAATCATATCTCTCAGTTATAAACTAACCGAGTTAGGAAGCTGTTAAAAGTTCAGTTAATCAAGACCTTAGTAAATTTGCACTTACTCCGGAAGCTAAACAGGAATCTGGAAACATTTATAGTAAATGTCGATTGATTATAAGAATTGGCGTCCGCTACGTGTTATGAGGTGTGTGGTTTGCATAAGAAGGTACGTAGGAAAAGGGGATTAGATTTGTGAATGAGTATCCTGCACCCCTCCCCGATCATTGTCACCTCTTCTATAAATGTAACGGCGATTAATTCAGATGGTGAAAGAAGTACGGATTGACATATCGAAGTTACCTGCAAAACATATACACTTTGGTTGTCTGTACATGTTATTATGAACAAGATTCTTCGAAATTAGAAGCAGTAAACCACGAACAATTCCATTGAAGAAACTAGTTCATGATGATTATGAATATCTATGGTGGTGTCTAATTAGAAGACAAGTTTCTCTATTGACTGGGGTAATTTAAGTGGATACAGATGAAAGAGCAAGGTTGAGCGTGGGTCTCCGCTGAGGAGGGAACAAAAACTGTGGGGCCAGGTAGTCATACACTAGAAGATTGTTAGTTGTATGACCTCTTTTAGCGGTAGGAGTTTTGCAGATGTATTTGTGAAAGAGCTTCACATGAATACGAGATAAGTTGAGTTCAAACCAATGTCAAACTAGTAGTGGGTTCGATTGGTCATAGAAGAGGCAACCAAAATGCCGTTCATAATGGAGTGGAATCGTATCTGCCAAGTCAGCAGATTCAAAATGTGTAAAGGGATGGAGTTGCTTCATGAACTCAAAGGGAACGAAATGTACCGAAAGTGGCATCTTTTGAGAAGAGGGGCGCCGAATAAAGGTTCAATATGGGATTTCGTGGATTGACAAGTTCCGATACTGGAGACTTTGCTAGTAATTCGTCGTGGGAGTGATTTTGGGAGATTGGACGATTTAAGTTAGAAATGGGACCTCTGGGATCTCCCTTACATGCCGTGCAATAGAACCAAGCCGCTTTAGAGCGCCTTGCGGCGTTGCGTTGGACAGGATTTCTTCCATTCGCCTTTCTCGGCAAGCGCAGAAGTATTATGAAATGAGATGTTGGTCATCACATCAAGCCATTTGAAAGCTTGTTTTCCTATTTCATCGTTAAAGATAGTTAAAAATCCCTTTGGGAGCGTCGAGATGGAAATTCAGATAGTAATGATTAATGATAGATACGTAAGAGTAGATGTATTATTTCTTGCAAGCCTATTAGGAGGCATGGTTAGTGCTGTATCCGAATAGCTGCGAATTCTGTACGCTGGTTTACTAATCTATGTAAAGTTAGTGACTTTGTCCATGCAGTCGACTATGGAGCGACGGTCTCTTCTGAGTACATCATTTTACGTCTGGGTAGTGTGTTTTATGTTTAAAAATGGCGGACGCTTCGTGTTATTTAATACGAGATAATCTTATATAGATCTATGGCTACTTATTTTCTTCTTTCCTTTGGGGACACTTTTACAGGAAATTGTTAGATAAACGTGGATGTGAATTGCAATAGAGACAAAGAGACAGTCCTTAACTACAATAATTTAGTGAAAATTTCATGGTAGACTATATGGACAGTGTGTCTTAAAAAGTAAGGTTTTTCCATAGAATTTGTGTCTGAAGTAAATCCAGCCTTCAGTTTCGACTTCTAGGTTTGAAGGTTGATATCGGAAGATAGTATTGCTTAATGCTTTTTGGATCAAAATATTGATTCTATAGAGGCTGCTTATATTGTTTCAATATTTCGAGGAGGTCTTATGTGCATTGTGCGACAAGTACGTAGGCAGATATGCTGATCGAGTTAGTTCTGCCTAGTTTCACTGGATTTCTGTGGGTAGGCATTGTTCTGCTGGATGATTTTGAAGTTTGCTGCTTGATGTATATAGAGTGGATTAGCACTGCTGGGAGTGGTTTTGTCGTATTATGTAGCGTTATTGGATGTGTGCGATTAGGAATCGCTTGTCTATGTAAGATTATTTTTCATCAAGCTGCGGTTATGGCAAGATATCTTCCTGCTCATTTGTGAGTACTGGTTGCTATTAATTCCAGAAATCCTGTCCTGTTCAACAGTAAAGATGGCCTATTTGAAAGAAGAAGCAACTGTGGCTGTCCTCCACCATTCTACCAGTTTAGGTGGGTATTTCACTACGGGGATGGAAAGTAATTACTCCGCTTGACAGTACTGAGCAAATATTTCATCCGGTCCCACTTACATATTTTCGCAGGGATTATTGATGGATACCAAAAACCGTAGACCAATTTGATAGCAACGCTGGTTCGAGGATCAATACTGTCAGCGTATACACTTGTTACTGTTAAACACCTTCATTTTAAACCTTTTATTGTGTGTTGAGTAGGTTATTTATATAGTTCAGCAGTAATAACGAGATTTTGTTTGTCAGGGAGTTTCGCCGTATCAGGGATTAATCTATAAACGTTTGTAGCGATAATTGATCTTTCTTTTTGAGAGTTTCCCATCTATGACATAGCGTGATCTTCGTATTTTCTGTTCATAAGAGTATAATGTGCCTTAAGATGTGTTTCTATTTCATCGGGAGTAGAAATAAGAGAATATCTGCAAAGACGTTAGGAGACAAAAGAACTTTGAGATAACGGATTGTTTAGTAGCTTGTACGAAATGGGAGCCAAAATTCTTATTAATGTGTAGCTGGAGATTCAACGCTCCTACAGCTTGTCTTCAAGTGCAGTACTTAGAATTAATGTGTTATCTTTGTGCTCAGTCAAGATGCTTGAGTACGTGATCCAGCAGAAGATACATCGGGTAATGATTATCTTGTCTAGACATTCCTGTGAGGGTTGCAGAGCTATATTGGAGTGAACGATAGATGAGCAACACTGTGACGAGGGGCACCTTATTTGCGGGATTGCCCGACGTTTGCACCTGGAATGAGAGGTCTGCCTGCTGACCTGATCCCGGAACAGCAGAGGCCTTCCAGGTGAAGTGGGGGTTAGACAACTTGCCATCAATGTTCGAAGAGAACAATTCAAATTAAAGAGTTAAGGGTCCATTTATCGTCCAGTTCGAAATCTTTAAATCCTCATCAGGCTCCGACATCGTTCAAGGTTATCCATGATGTAATATATTATATTTAAATGGAGTCCCCCCTCATGGAGTGTACGTAGCTCCTATTTGTTTTGTCTTCCGGAGGACCCGCGCTAAGCGGGCGGCGAGTCTCATTAGTTAGAATGTTATCCAGAGTCATGGAAAAAGACCTCCAAACTGTGTAGCTGGGTCGTGTCAACTCGAATCACATAACAGAGTGATGCGGCTCAGCACCCTTTTCAGCATAGTATGACGCCAGATTGCCCCCTCCGTAAGAAGGGTTGTCATTGTCGTTACAGATCTACCTCTCTGTGAAAAGAAAAAAAAAAAAAAAAAAAAAAAAAAAAAAAAAAAAAAAAAAAAAAATAAAAATAAAAAAAAAAAACCGCCTTTTCGCTCTAGGACGCTGAAGGGCGGGTGGTATATCCGTATATCCCGCCCAACAGATCCCAAGAGCCCCCCAACCTACAACAAGGTAGACGATTGATCTGGGGATTTTAATATATATATATATACTATATATATAATATATATATATATTATATGATATTATAATATTATATATATAACAACTATATACTATTATTAATATTTACCCGGATATATATATATAATATATAATATATACTATATATATAATATATTATATATATACGGTATATTTATTAATAAATAATATATATATATATATATGTATATAAATACCGGTATATATAATTAATATATATAAGAGATTTTATATATATTATATATATTATATTAAATATGTAATATGTAATATATATTAATATATAATATATATAAAATAATTATATATATATAGTATTAATATTATATAATATATATATATAGTATATTTATATATATAGTTACAATATATTAATGAGAAGATTAAAATAATCACAAAAATATATTAATCCTTTGTAATAAATATAAAAGTCACCATCGTAACATTTTTGTCAATTAATTATATTTTTTAAATTATTTTCTTTGTGTTTGTGGTGGGAGGTAGGGTGAAGGATGTCTATATAGCCGCCGTACGCCTTGTACGGACTCGTAATATATCTCTTTTGAGATTACTTTCAACGGGTTATACTACGAATTCAAGTAATTTGATGTGTCGTATTTGAATTACTAATGCTATAAGCTCTTGCGCATACGGATAATTTGGCAGTGACTAATATATATACGATAATGATGTAAATCAGGTGCTGTGAGGTCGACAAGCAAGGTTTTGGGGAGAAGAATCGTGTGTAGAATTCGAGCGAGCCGAACAATTCTATTTTATGGGGAGATCGGGAACATCCGGAAAAAAAAAAAAAGATATTATCTTTTAATATTTATAAATGGGATTTGCTCGGAGTCAGATACCTCATATTTATATAAAACGATGAGCATAGAATCGAAGCCGAAGGTCTGCAAAATATGTTACCGCAAGGATATCAGATTAACAAACACTTTAATTATTTATTTTTATAACTTTATTTAAAGTGTATCACTACAAAGATTTCATGCATATTGTTAACAATTTCTTAATAATAAATCATATTCCTTTTAAAAATAGCTTATTTTCACAAAAATATATTGAATTATTCAATTGGGTTCCTAATAATTTTATGATGGTATGCCTCCCCCAAGTCTTTTAAAATGTATCTGTTTGACCTTGTATACCAATTTAATCTACTTTTCCATCTATGGTTTTCTGATAACGATCAAATTGTTTGATTTATTAAATTTATTATCTGATTGATTAAATTTATTAATTGATTACGTAAACTTATTAACTTAAATTATTAATTGATTAATTAAGTTAGATTTTTTAAATTTATTTTTTTTTTTTACAGATAAACATCACCACTCACAGGCAGAGCCCTAATCTAGGAGGGGGTGTACTCAATTAACGTCCTAGCCGGACGAAGCCAAGCTCTGGGAGAAAATAGCTCACATTCTCCCACCCGACCAGTTGCGAACCTAGGACCCTCGCTTTGTTTCGCGAGTGTCCTACCACTGAGCTACCGTGCGCTTTAATATATGTAAATAAATATAAAATGAAAATAACATAATTGATTAAATAAACTAGAGAGATGAATGAACATATATTAAATTTGTTTATATATTTTAGTTGAAGATATTTATTAACATATGAGCATTCAGTAAAGATCAGGAATCTTAAGAGTGCGTTCCCAGGGGTGGATTCCCAGGGGTGAGTTCCCCAATAAAGATTCTTTAAAGATCTTGTGGACTCTTCAAGCGAAACGTTCCACGATTATCCCACTTTACACATTAAATTCGGATTAAACGATCCTTCCACTCCCTTCAGTGAGATTTAAAAGGTGGAGGTTTAATATATAGAAATATAAAATATATACCCTTGGAAAATCCGTTCCCTCTTTTATTATATTTGTGTCAAATCTGAAAGTGAAATTTTATTTTTAATTTAAAAACTTTTGTCACCATCTAATTATATTATTGTAGAAAATTCGAAAGAACCACAATTTTTTTAATGTATAAAACATAATATTCTAAAAAAAATCCAATACATTTAAGATATTTATAAGCAAACTAAATTTTTTTTATAGATTTTGTTCACATTGCCAACACTTCCACCTCTTTTAGATATATAAACAATGACCTATATATTTACGAACCATTAAAGAAATATATTTTTTTCCCATCAATGTCCCACTCCCTTTATTCTGAGCCAATATTAATTACGCCTGAGAAATGGAGGAATAAACAAGCAAGTCATAAAATGAATTAATTAATTATCATTTCCTTTTTTTATGAAGGTAATTTGGAGTTATTTGTTTTTGATTTAGGGCTGAGTTCCTCATTTCTTCTTTTATGTCTTTCTAATCAAGAAATTTTATTTTCTGAGAACGTGTCCTCACGAAGTGCTGGCGGTAATTGTTGTTTTGGCGCGTTTTTCTGCGCTATTTTGCGATTTTTTTTATTATTATTTGATCTTCTTTACTTTTTATTTTTTTATTAGATGCCTTTATTATTTTTTTTATTTGAAATTGCAGAAGTTTGAATTCTGAAGACATGAATTATTTATTAAATTAATTATTACAATACAATCAGATTTTAACATTGACAACGTTTTTCATAGTTGCGAGCCTGTGAACTTCCTGAAATTATGTTATGTATAAGTTCTCATATGTTATGAATACGTCATATCGTGACGTCAGAACAGTGGATCTCGTGTCCAATCGCACTTTTTAAATTACAAAAACATTTCGGACTTGAGGTTTATGTTGGAAACAAGGTTTAAGATTACTAGGTAGCCAGCCTCGGGAGTTAAAAAAAATTATATGCGTATTTTATTATAATCACAAAGAAACAAATTATTTTTTGACTTGAAGTATAAGACTTGTTCCTTGATGTATATTTTTTGCTTGAATTAAAAAACCGTAATGGTTTTTTCTTTTTCAGATCCAAATTGATACTATCACATGTAAAACATTGGAAAGAATTGCAAAAAATATAATGATTTTCATGAGCAGAGACAAAATGTTGGATATACAAACAATAATGTAAATTAAAATACATTGTTTTTGCCAAATTATATTAATGCTGGAAAAAAGTAAATTGATTGGACAGATGAATATAATACATATATATATATATATAACATATATATATATATATATATTAATATAATATATATATAATTATATATAATTATATATATAATTAATAATTATATATAGATAATATAATATATATATATAGATATATATATATATATAATATATTATATATAGCAATTTTCATTATGAAAAAGTAAAAAAAAAAATGTTAATTTTTTAGTTTTCAAGTGAATCATCGACAAAACTGACCTTACAGACAACAGTTAATATAATTTGAATTCCAGAACGCAAAAAACACATAGGAACAAGTCTTAAAAATACAAGTTTACAAAAATTTGTTTCCCAGTTTTTTTTATATTTCATTATTATTATATTATGATTTTTTATTATTATTACTAGGGAACAAAATTTTTATTGAGCCTCTATATTAAGATTGCTATTTTTATTATGTAGTTTTTTGCGCTGAAACCAAAAATTATATTGGTGTTTGTCTTCAAGGTCCAGTTTTTGCCGCCATTTCATATGAAAACTAAAAAAAAGGCAAAAACTTGATGTCTTACCCATTTCATAAATGAAAAACAGCTATATCTTTTTATTATTTGTCCTATCAATATTAACCTTATATTACAATATAAAATTATATATATATAATATATTATAACATATATATAAATAATTATATATATATATATCATATAATTATATATATATATATATAATATATATATATATATAATATATATATTATATATAATATATTAATATATAAAATATTGTACACTCATTATAACCTTGTAAACATTTTAATTTATGTTGCGTACTTATGCTTAAAGATTTGCGCGGCAAAATTTTACATAAGTTCAAAGTGAACATACATATAAAAACACCGTCCATTTTGAGAGACTTTCAGATTCAGATAAAGATCAGTCAATCAATTATTAGAATCAAAAGAAAAAAATTTTTTCTCCAACTTTTTTTTTTTTTTTCCCCAGGGATACTCTCTTCAGAAATCCTCCCGGCAAAGCGATAAACTTCAAGGAAAAAGGCTGCGACTTCGGTCACAAAAATTTTCGCCGCTAAACGAAGAGTCTGAGGGAAGTTCGAAAAACGCACTGGAAAAGCTTGCGACTTGCAATTCACCTACAAAGAGATCAGTCAACAGAAGGACTTTGTTTTACTATATTTTCATTGCGATGTACTTATGCTTGAAGAAAAAACACTCATTTCAAAATAGCATTTCTAAAATTTACCATACCTCTTATTATAGGTGCTTCGCTTAAAAGAAACCCACCCAACTTAGCAAGTACCATATAATTGGGAACCCGGAGAAAGAACACCCACCCAGAACTTCAATCAACACGCCTTCTGGAAAAAACAAACCAAAATGAAGAAAAGAAAAAACTACAGATAACACCAAATCCCAATCAGAACACTGGGAGAAAATGACTCAAGCAAACAACATTATCGATACTGGACTTTGAAATTTTATTTTAATTTTGGATTATGTCTCACCTTTACACAACTATCACAGTTACATGATTATCATCGCAAGCGACATAGCAAACTTCGCTTTCGCAGATTTTCCTTCATCATTCAAGTTTGGATTGGATTATGGGCAGAACTCATTTTTGAATTCCACTACGAACTCTGATTCCTTTCGAATTCTAAATGGTTCTGTTACCGCTCCCTTTTTTATGTATGAAGAAATATTTTCAAATAAAGGACCTAATTCAAGCAATTCGCCTCTACATATGTAACTTCCTGTATGGTAGGATTTCCTTTCATCATTTTAAGAATTTGGATTATGGGCAGAAATTCATTTTGAATTCCAACTACGAACTCTGATTCCCGTTCGAATTCTAAATGGTTCTGTTACCTCTCCCTTTTATGTATGAAGAAATTTTTCAAATAAAAAACCTAACACTTCAAGCAACTCGTCTCTACATATGTCAAGCAATGTTTCTCTCGAAAACTACAACTTTGAAAACTACCTGCGCATTGGTCAAATCATGGAAACGTTAGAAACGTTCTTATACTGGGACCTTTCTTGGATTGAATGGTTCGATCAATGTGCCTATTTAACTTTAGTGAATAATTCAATTGTGCATATCAATAATATATGTATTACATTTTTACTTTTTATGCATTTAAATGTTTTATGTTTGTTTATATCTAACGGATATAACCAAATATGCTGGTGTTTAAATGCACTTTGATCTGTTTATATTATAACATTAATTTATTTATAGATCAAAATACTGGTATATATGTTTAATCTTCGATGTAACCAGTTATGCTCGTATTGAATATCTCTTCAAAATTTCATTGTATACTATTTTTGCCTTTCATATGTTGTATGTTACTTTTATGTCTTTCGACAAATTAAATATGCTGCATTTGAAAGTACTTTAATTTATGTATGTTAGTTATTATTCTTGTATAAATATACTATAACATACTTTCCACTCCGGGTTTTAGCGCAAGAAAGAAGGTAGCACTCCATTTATAACTTGTAAACATGTTATTTAATTATGTTCGATACTTATGCTAAAGATCTTGCGCGAGCAAAATTTTAGCATAAAGTCAAAGTAAAATGACTATATAAAACGCCGTCATTTGAAGATACTCTTCAGTCAGAAAAGGTCAGTCAGATTTCAAATATTAAGAAGGCAAAAGAAATCTCACTCAATGATTACTCTCTTCAAGAAAATCCTCCCGCTAAACCGAAAACTTCAAGAAAAGCCTGCGACTTGAATTTCTCGTCACAAATATTTCGCATCGCAAGAAGAGTCTGAGGAAGTTCGAAAAACGTACTGGAAAAGCTGCGACTTGCAATCACCTACAAAGAGTATCTCAACAGAAGGGGATTTTTGTTACTTTTATATTTTCATTGCGTATATTTACTTTATGTTGAATAAAAACATCATTCAAATATGGGATTTCTAATTTACCCATCCCTCTTAATATAGGGTTGCTTCTCATAAACATAAGGCCACCATCAACTAGCAAGGTTTTACCCATATATATATATAATTATATATATATATAATATATATATATATATATATATAATATATATATATATACATATATATATATATATATATTATATATATAAATATAATATGGGCAAACATACATATTTATTTAGATTATCTGTTTTTATACCCAACCGTTTTGTCTTTGTTCGGAAAAATTTTTTTTTTTGCCATTTTTCCCTCTGTTTTCATCGACTGTAATGAGTATTTCAAAATCTAATTAACTGGACTGACGGACTAAAAAATGAAATAAATTTTTAGGATTTGATAATTCAATGCTCATCAATATATACTGATGAATAATCAATGTTACGATTGATCATAGAAAACGGAAAAAATGTAAAAATTTTTTTGTTGAATCATTGCTCTAAATGATGACACCACCCTCACTGAAGTAATGTTCTAATGAACTCCACTAGGCCCTCATAATGACATCGTTGGAAATACATTCATAAGCTTAATATATACTTTCAAAACTTATAATTTCGTCAAATTCGAGTCACTAATTGAAACGCGGGAACAAAAGCTGTATAAATGTCAGTTGACATTTGTTACAGTTCAAGTCGTAAGAAGAAAAAAAACATCAAATTTTTGCAGCATTTTTTAAAAATCTCACTTAAAGCGGGGTTTAAACCCCAGTTTTTCCGGGACGCCCCCGCCAAACATCCTGAAAATCTCGCTGCATGGATGTAAATCAATGATTTCCTGGAAAGATCACTTTGCATTGTTACATTTATAATTAATTGATCTTTTTAATAAAATTAATGTAAATGCTTTTTTATTTTTTCATAAATAAAATAATTTCCAAATAGAGTAGTCAGTACAGTACAGTCATTTGAATTTAAATTATACCTTATTAAGTCACATATTTAAGGGTAACATTTTAAATTTAATAAAATATTACAAATTTTTTTAATTAACAAATTGTACGTAAAATTTAAAGTTAAGTTTAATAATTTGAGAGGTGGAGATGTAATATATAAAAACATAAAATATATGCCTTAGGAAAAGCCGTTCTCTCCAGTATTATATTTATATCAAATCTGAAAGTGAAATTTTATTTTTAATTTAAAAACTCTTTTGTCACCATCTAATTACATTATTGAGGAAAATTCGAAGCGAACCACAATTTTTTCGATGTATAAAATTTAAAATTCTAAAAAAGAAAAATTTCCATTCATTATAATATTGATATGAAGACTAAAATTCTTTTATAGATTTTCTTTACATTGCCAACACTTCCACCTCTTTTAGATATATAAACAATGACCTACATATTTACGAACCATTAAAGAAATATATTTTTTTCCATCAATGTCCCACTCCCTTTATTCTGAGCCAATATTAATTACGCCTGAGAAAGAGAGTAATAAACAAGCAAGTCATAAAATGAATTAATTAATTATCATTTCCTTTTTTTATGAAGGTAATTTGGAGTTATTTGTTTTTGATTAAGGGCTGAGTTCCTCATTTCTTCTTTTATGTCTTTCTAATCAAGAAATTTTATTCTCTGAGAACGTGTCCTCACGAAGTGTTCGCGGTAATTGTTGTTTTGGCGCTTTTTTTCTGCTCTATTTCGCGATTTTTATTATTATTAATTGATCTTCTTTTCTTTTTATTTTTTTTATTAGATTCTTTTATTATTTGTTTTATTTGAAATTTTAGAAGTTTAATATTACTGAATGAATTAGTGATCCTGATGTTGCTAGGTGGATACTTGTTATCAAGTTTTTCTGTTCATAATCTCTCTCTCTCTCTCTCTCTCTCTCTCTCTCTCTCTCTCTCTCTCTCTCTCTCTCTCTCTCTCTCTCTCTCTCTCTCTCTCTCTCTTACTTGTAATGTTTCTCCTTTGTTAAAGTACATCTTGCTTATGATTTTTCGTTTGTGATATATCTATATGAATATTAGCTGAATGAATAGTGTTCCTGATGTGCTCGGTGGATACTTTATTAATTTTTTTTTATATTCTCTCTTCTCTCTCTCTCTCTCTCTCTCTCTCTCTCTCTCTCTCTCTCTCTCTCTCTCTCTCTCTCTCTCTCTCTCTCTTCTCTCTCTCTCTCTCTCTCTCTTACTTGTTAATGTTTCTTTGTTAAAGTACACCTTGTTTCATATTTTTCGTTTGTAAACATCCCTTGATCTGTATTTTCCGCTCGTCCTAATTCCTTTTCGTCTATAATTTTTGAGAAGAGAGGGAGGAAAACGTAATATTATATATATATATATATATATATATATATATATATAATCTTTTTCAATGTCCCTCTTCGCGAAGAAACAAGGATAGATCTTGTTTTCAAATTTCAGTTGCCTAACAACCATGTTGGGGATCAAATGGTTATCATTAAATAACCTACCCACACTACCATCGTCTTTAGTAGCATCAAGGCTGAAACACAAATAAAATAAAAAATCTTTAAAACATTTAAAATTGAAAAGATAAATGAAATTAAAAATCTAGACAAATCAGAAACGGTATTTATAAATTTTAAGAATGAATGAACATAAATTGTTTAAAAATAAACTTACAAGATAAAAGATTTTTGGTGTGGATGAATCTCATAATAGTAGTCGTCACATTTTCCTAACTTCTTCGTGTATTTTCCATTGTAGAACGCGATGAATTGATTTTCATAAAGAAACTTAGATGTTTTAACCCCGCTCCCTGAAATTATATTCAAATGTGCATAATAATAAAATAATAATAAAATAAAATAATAATAATAATAATAA
>JABUQX010067171.1:60000-62500 GCA_015478945.1 Trachelipus rathkii | reverse complement strand
ATTAATAATAAATAATAAATAAATAATAATGAATAATAATAAAATAATAATAATAATAATAATAATAATGTAATTATAATAATTATTTACTATTAATTATAATAATAATAAGAGAAATAAAGTCATAGTAGAATGAAATAGTGATAATTTAATAATAATAATAGTAAAGATTCTTTAAAGATCTTGTGGACTCTTCAAGCGAAATGTTCCATGAGTATCCCACTTTACACTTTAAATTCGGATAAAACGATCCTTCCACTCCCTTCAGTGTGATTTAAGAGGTGGAGGTTTAATATATAGAAATATAAAATAGATACCCTTGGAAAATCCGTTCTCTCTTTTATTATATTTGTGTCAAATCTGAAAGTGAAATTTTATTTTTAATTTAAAAACTCTTTTGTCACCATCTAATTATATTATTGTAGAAAATTCGAAAGAACCACAATTTTTTCGATGTATAAAATATAATATTCTAAAAAAATCCAATACATTTAAGATATTTATAAGAAGAATAATTTTTTTTTATAGATTTTCTTCACATTGCCAACACTTTCCTCTTTTAGATATATAAACAATGACCTATATATTTACGAACTATTAAAGAAATATATTTTTCCAATCAATGTCCCCCTCCCTTTTTTCTGAGCCAATATTAATTACGCCTGAGAAAGGGAGTAATAAACAAGCAAATCATAAAATGAATTAATTAATTATCATTTCCTTTTTTTATGAAGGTAATTTGGAGTTATTTGTTTTTGATTAAGGGCTCGGTTACGTATTTCTCCAACCATTCCAAAGTTGTGTTAACCGGGACGTTGGTAAAAAGTGAAATTACGTCAAAGCTGAAAATGGCCTTGTTCTGTAGTTGAGTTTTATTCAGGAATTCAACAAATTCTTGGCTGTTTTTAATATGGCTGGTGGAAATCTTTCCTATGAGTATCTTTAATTGTTTACTTAGCCATTGTGCTAATTTATAGGTTATATTGTTTATATTAGAAATGATGGATCGGAGAGGAATATTTTCTTTGGGCAGTTTTGGTAAATCATAAAAGGAGGCCAATCTGGGGAGATATACTATTAAATTTTTTATAGGTTTTGATGGTCTTTCAGAATTGTTTGTAATTTCTGCTTAAAAATTCTTTGAGATGTCTGAAGAGGGTTTTTGTTCAATCTGGAGTAAACATTATGGTCTGTAAGAATGCCGAGTGCTTTATCTTTATAATCTGATCTATTCATAATTACTAGTTTATTTCCCTTATCCGCTCTAGTTATGTGTAATTGCGGGTTATCTTTTAGTTCACGTATGGCAACAGCAAATCTATTTGGAAGTGAATGATTTCGGTTTCTTATGACGTCATTTAATATATATCCTTTTAATAAATCAAAATTTATATTTAAGTCCTTGTTCCTGTTTTGAAAGTTTTCCATATTTTCCAGAAAGTCTGGTAAACTTTTGTTTATCTCTGTGCCAAAGGTCGGACCCAAAGAAAGAACCTGTTTTTGATCGGATGATAACTCAAAGTTTGAAATGTTCACAAAAAACTTCTCATCTCCCATTTTGCTCCATACACTATTTTTACAAATTTTAGCGAGTCTATTTTCACTTTTGTTAATTTCTAATTTCATATTTTCATTTAATAAATGATGAGAAATATCTAAAATTGTACTTAATATCCTATCCGAAAAATTGTTATGTTCAAGATAAAACTGTAGGTTAAGGAATGCTTTGTTCGTATCACTAAATAGTTTATTCTTCATTAGAAATGTATGTTTAATATGATATTTAAGAACTTCTTGATGCAAAATAGGAAACGGAGAGTCATCTGTACTCAATAAGAAATTATTTATACAGTTTTACCTTGAACAAAACAATTTTTCGGATAGGATATTAAGTTCAATTTTAGATATATATATAAATAATATATATATATAGAATAGATATATATATATATATAATATATATATATATATATATATATATATATATATATATAATATATATATAATATATATATATAATATAATATATAATATATATATTATATATATATATATATATATACTATATATATATCATATATCAGAGGCGACTAAGCACTCGTGCTCAGCACGATGTTAGACATATAGTAAACGAGCTAATTTTGCAAATTTCACCAATATGTGACATAATATCTTTCTTATTTTGTTTGCGAAAAGTTGTCAATAAATGAAATTATTCAAATGAGCGAAAAGAATATGCATTATTGAAACGAAAAAAAGGAAGAAAGCCGCTATTTATAACGCTTAACACATAAAAAAATTACACTAATCGTGTCCAAAGGATTGGCGGATATCGTATCTGTGAATTTATAGTATAAAATTGTTTATAAATCCTATGTTTAAATGATATGTTAAATACTAATAACATAATAATAATATTTTTATAACAAAAAAAATATTAATAAAAACAAAATATAATAAAAATATTTTACTAAAATACTTTAAAACAATTGAAGAAAAA
>JABUQX010067171.1:52500-55000 GCA_015478945.1 Trachelipus rathkii | reverse complement strand
TATCTCACCGCTAAAGAACCTTACCAATTCTCTAAGCAGATAGTGGTATCTCTACTGATATTGATTTAGACTTGTAATTTTTACTTTTCTTGCATCCAATCTCCTTTCTCCTATTTTCAGACTAGAACTATTTGGAGCTTTCTGAATAGCTCTCCCAATCACTTTTCTGGTTCTTCTCGTTTCTTCTTTCCCAGCTGTTTCCAGTGTGTCCGACTCCAACGACGGTCAGAACATTTATTATTATTATATAGAGAAATATTATTATTATTAATCAGGGATGGCAATTTTGGTGATTTTTTTGATTTTTTTAAAAAAAATCAATTTGTGATTTTTTTTTTTTGATATTTTTGATTTTTTTGATTCGTAACGTCATGCGAAATATAATTTGCAAGTTACAAATTATATATCGCGTGACGTTACGAATCTGAAAAAATAGAAAAAAATAAAAAAAATCAAAAAAATCACATTGATTTTTTTAAAAAAAATCAAAAAAATCACCAAAATTGCCATCCCTGATTATTATTATTATTATTATTATTATTATTATTATTATTATTATTATTATTATTATTATTATTATTATTATTATTATATTTTATATTATTATTATAGTAGTAGTATAGTAGTAGTAGTAGTAGTAGTAGTAGTAGTAGTAGTAGTAGTAGTAGTAGTAGTAGTAGTAGTAGTAGTAGAACAACTAATGTTTGTAGTCATTACTTAAAATGAGCAAGTATTTATGTCAGAATTCATTTCCATGTCAGTATTAGAAGGAATGTTATACTGTTATAAATAAACATGTTGATTCTAATATTATAAGCGAAGTAAAGAGTATCTTTCAAAGGGTATTGAAAACATGAACAAGGAATGCATTAGAGAGCAAATGTCCGGAGATCAGTTTGAGTTTAATAAGAGGAAAAAACAAGAAACGTCATATTTTTCCTGAGAAAATAGGGACATGTTGGCGTTTAATATAAATCCTGCGTTGTTAATTTCTACCCAACTTCTAAGTACAATTTGGTAGGTCTTAATATTACACACAAAAGAAAACTTGAGAGAGAGAGAGAGGAGAGAGAGGAGAGAGAAGAGAGAGAAAGGAAAAAAAAAGAGAGAGAGAGAGAGAGAGAGAGAGGAGAGAGAGAGAGAGAGAGAGGAGAGGGAAGAGAGAGAGAGAGGGGAGAAGAGAGAGAGAGAGAGAGGGAGAGAGAGAGAGGAGAGAGAGAGAGAGAGAGAGAGAGAGAGAGAGAGAGAGAGAGAGAGAGAGAACAAACGAGGTGATTATATTTCTGTTTTGTTGAATACTAAAAGGCTTTCAGTAGAAAATATACGAGAATTTAATAATGATGTTGGAGAGTCTGGAGACTTATGTAAAGGATTTGAAAGAGTAATTAAGTCTCTATTCGAGACAGAAGACAACTATAAAATAGAGGATCATGAACCAAACATGGTAATTTATTAATAAAGGTAAACGATAGATTATGAACATTATGTGAAGTTACCTATTTATTAATTGTATATAGGAAATTTTTGAAGAATTTCCAACATCATGGAACCAACAAATAAAAATTACAGAAAAATGACTAATAAACATTGATATGCTAGGCGACATGTGATTACTGAATCCCGGAACGGATTTTAAACAAGTCAGTTGAATGAAAGCTATTGGCAGATGAAAAGAATGTTTGGAGATTTGAAGTTTTTGTTAGGGAAGGAAAATTAGAACATAGGCCTGCACATTTACAGAAAACACACACACACACACACTACCACTATATATAATATATTATTATATATATATAGATATATATATATACTATATATATAAATATTATATATATAATATATATACATTATTATTATTAATATACTATATATTATATATATATATATATATATATATATATATATATAGTATATATTATATATATATATTATATATTATATATATTATAAACTATACAGAGATTACAATTTATATTTTTAACCATTACAGCTGTTTTGTGTAAAGATTGGCCCCATCATTAATGTTTGAATATAAATTAAAAAAAAAAAAAAAAAAAAAAAAAAGAATAATATTAAAATTTTATATTGTAAAATTCAAAAATATAAAATTTTCACAAATAAATTCTAGTAACTTGCACTTTCACATTGATCAAGAAAATCTGGTAACAAATTAAAAAATTTGACATCTGGCAATGAAGATTGGTCGACTGGGAACTTTTACTTATTTAACGCGTGACAAAAGTACTACATTATGGTATTTATACTGTGTAATGACAAATAAAAAGATGAGTTAATGAGATGTTGAACACAATCATGTTTTCTCTGTTTCAATTATAAACACTAGAATGGGCACAAGTTAGTTTATTCAAGACCATCCTTCTACGGTATTGAATCTTCAGTATAAGAGCCGATAGGTTATGAAGTGATAGATGAAAAAATTCTTAATGGAAAATGTGTTGGTGATACTACCAATATTGATAGATTTAGAGGATGATCAGTG
>JABUQX010067171.1:12500-42500 GCA_015478945.1 Trachelipus rathkii | reverse complement strand
TTCCTAACCAAAACTCTTTCTACTTTTTATGAATGATCATTTATCTTTTAGTTCAGCCCCACTTACTCATATGTTGACGATGTCGTCTACATTTTTCTTTTATTTAGAAAGTCCTTGGAGCAACTGATCTGTGAGCTTGCTCTTATCATATTACATTTGGGCAAATAAAACACGGTTGTTTAAACTCTTCGAATATTTAGTTCCTAATTCTTCCTATTCGACATTTTTTCTACATCTTCGAAAAGCGCAATTCAAACCCTTGTTTCTCCATAATGTTTGTTATTGACACTTCTTTTTCAAGAGATTTTTCTTGGAAGAATTACATTGCTTCTCTTCCTAAAGCAGCTTCTATTAAGTTTCGTTACTAAGGCACGTTAGCAATTTTTCTCCCCTTCACAGTTCATTGTACTTTATTAAGATGTTCGTTAATGTGTGGAATATATATGTCATTCTTCACATTCAAATTGTCTTGAACGGGTGAAGCATAAGGCTTTTTACCTTATCAATTATACTGCTTTCACTAACACTCTCCAATCTTATTTTGACTGTCTAACTGTTGCATCACTATCATTATCCTATCACTATTACAACAGAAAATGCTCTTCTCAACTTTCTAGTCCCATACCTCCTCCTTTGAGGTTTGCGGAAAACGACTTCCCACACAATCTTACAAATTCTCTATGCTACTAACTCTCTAACCTCAGACACAACTTCTATGCTCACTCTTGAATATATATACTAAACAGGAAAATTCTGGAATGCTTTTCCTTCCTTCCACTTTCATACACAGATTCAAAAGTCTTGTATCGAGACATGTCTACCATAATATTTTATTCCTTTCGATTTTTCCATTCACTCTCTTGGATTTAATTGGGTCTCTATGGAGTTTCTCTATAAATAGTACTATTTTATGTTACAGCGGTCTAACAGTTACGACAACAGTGCAGAAGGAGCATTTTCCATAAGGACTCATGATCTCTCTATTTACTCGTGGCAAATTAAAGGTGATTTTACGCCCTTTCACGGACAACTTTCTGTAACAATAAATCTTTAGTTTGTACACGAGAGGATCTCATCATCTTAAGTATATTCAGAAAACCATTACTTCTTAGTGGTAAAGAAAATCTAAATAAGCCAGAGAATTCATCATGTTCTCACTCTCTACTCTACTTTGGGGCTATTTCTGGCGTGCTATTAATTCGCATCGACGTGTGAGATACAGAGTTATATCATATAAACTTAGACCTTGTTCTATTGTCTATCCAGCCTGCCTCACATACACTGTATCCATTTGAACCTTGTAAACAATCTTATATATCTAGAGCAGAGAATAGCGAAGCAGACTGCGTGATTGGAACATCTGACGCGATCTGAGGCAAACACGTGAGGTGATAAGGTAACCAGCTTATCATAAAGTCTCCATTTACACTACAAATTAGTTTTCACTATGTCTTATACTTACAATAACACACTCTTATGGTGAGAGAAACCAGCAACAGAGAATATGATTTTCCTATCTTCTCTTCTTTCTTTCTTATTTTGTAACGATATATTCATAATATTGTCATATTTTTGTGTACGCTGAACCGAGAGAGAGGTTTGACACTTTAATGTTTTTTCTAATCTTCGAGTAGGTTTGGAGTGGAGTTCACTTTGGGCAATATTATCTTATATTGGTTCTTGCAAGTACATCTTTAGCGTGTTTTTGTTAATAACAGGCATGTACACTCTGGAGAGGCCCTTCACTTACTTTATTAGACAATTAATCTCTTTTTGAAGGTTTATATCATTTACAGGAGGGCTATGAAGCTTTTATATCATATCACAGCACATCTTCTCGTTTCTTACTCTGGGCTCTTAGAGACTATCTACTTCATCACATATCTCCACGCTAATATAAAGATGATAACGCAAGCTCAAACCTCTCTCAAGTTCTCTTTATAAGTTCACTGTCTCAACACTATAACATGCTCCATCACCTTCTATCACTTTCGTTGGAAGTTTATAAATAGTTCGTATTTGTTGTATTGTGGAGGACTTGTTCTACATACTGTCGTATGTATATTGTACTCCCCTTGTTGTCTGAGTATGGATTAAGATAAAAGACTCGACAGCAATACTCACACCATCAAGCAGGAAAGCACTCCTACCTACGTGGATCACTCTTCTTTGCCTTACTCTGTGAACTAGTCGTCGGATACTGACTCAACTGCTGTCACAACTATAATATTGGGTGAAATATGGACTATATATTTCATTTGTCTAAATTAATATTGAGTTGATAAATCTTCATCAATGTTCTCAAATTACCATTATTCCTCACTATAAATGCTCAAGCAAGATAAAAATATAATAAAAAAAAAGTTATCACAAATGCGAGTCATTGATAAATAACTGCACCCTTTTATGACATAAATACTATTAGTAACTTCCTCTAATTTTTTCATTATACCACCCATACACATAAATACCCAAGGAGACATAAAGCGGTTTATGTAAATTTGGATCTAATTTACACAATATTTCTCTAAAAAATACTTTTAGACCTAACTCATAAAGGGAATATATATATTCATATATATATAAGCGTCATTAATATACCGTTAGGGCCTTAAAAATAAAGTAATGGATATCGCAAAATATAGGGCCTAGTGAAAACACTACTCTCGTAGAACTAGCCATAGTGTCATCCGTGTTAGCTAACCTTACCTATGAAAAGGAGCGCCAGAGTTGCCACAAGTTGGTTTATATTTAATTTTATATTCATGTTTATATTTATTATTATTTATTTATATATAATTTTATGTATTTATTTACCTATATTTTTTATTTATTTTATTTAAATAAGGGTCTCTATATTCATAGGAGCGACGTATGATGGTAGGTACAGAGGGGTAGGAACCGAAAGTCTCCGTCATACATACTGATCCCCGCTGACACTCTGGATAGGCCGTGAATGAGAGATCCTGCTTAATTATCCAATCTGTTGCGATATTAAAATTTTGGGTATTTAATTTTAAGCTAAAAATAAATAAAAAATGTGAGTTTATTTGGCAACTTTTGACGTACTCACTATATATAATATATTTATATAGCATAGTAGATATCTAACCAACCGTGAGTGAGTGGTGTGTGACCGCGGACACGTAGGTGATGCCGTCGAGAGTAATATCATGTCAGGGGGTGCCGCTGAATTTTAAATACCTAATGTCAATACATCTTATATACCATTATTTAATAGAAAAATTACGTTTTCAAAATTTTTAGAGGTACTAATAAATTTACTTTATTAAAGCTTTTATATCTTACCATATATCCTGAAAGTTATTATATATATATATATATATATAAATATTATATTAATATATATATATATATATATATATATATATATATATATAAATATATAATAATATATAATTCTAAATATTTCATATATATATAATTAAATATATATTAATAATATTTTATAATAATATTTTAAATATTATTAATCTAATATATAATATTAATATATATAATATAATATATAATACTATCATTATATATATATATAATATATATATATATAAATTACTTACATAAACGAAAGACTTTGTGATGTTATTTCTGAATGAAAAATAGTAAGAGTAATAGACAAATATAATTAAATAAAAATTAAATCTATTGATTATACTAACAGGGTTGTGAAAGTGGTTACATTAAGTGAAAATGATATCTTGTGAGATATATGATAAAAGTTTGTACTAATGAAATACTCGTGTAGACACAAGGACGAAAGATGATTAACTTGTACCCAACATCATGGCATTAATTTCTCCAACGTGGATGCCTAGGTAACATTCTTGGCAAACAATTATGAATATTCCATCATTTGTCTCAAGAACTAATTCCACATAGGTAAAATATTCTTTTATATGTAAAGTCATACCGAATGTTCTTTAGCACTTACAAATTTATTGTCTTCAAGTCATATATTCTCAATGTCAAAAAACAAGTGACGGCCAGAATAGTAAATTCTCAAATAACTACACTGTGCTTCGTTTTGTGTACGTTAAACTGAAGCAATGAAGCCATAGTCCGCAGCAAACTTAAGAAATATCTTGCTACGGAGCACGAACTAGTCTCTAAGTTTATTTTGTACACAGTACATGGACTCATATTTTCATTCTTTATGGCTATTATCAGGCGTATATATGTTAGAGTGTAATAAGAGATGTGATATACATATTTCCCTAAATGAATTCCAATAGAAGCGACATTATGTAACATGCAAAACAAGTCAGAGACCTCAGTGGAGTGTTCTCAATGAGTGGGACTAGCTCGTGAATTCTTTTAAATTCCTTTGCACACTCAAAACGGCATATTATAGCGCAAACACAAGTAATTGAGAAATCTCGACTATGTAAACTCTTCAGAGATGACGCTTCTCAATTCATCTTCCACGGGAATATGAGGCAATAGTAGAATAACAAGCGTATGATCAAACCATCATATAATACCTTGGGCAAGAATGCGGGAGATTCAAAATTTCAAAAGTGATTTCTTCTTCAAACAATACGGATTAGATGTAGAATATTTGAAATGTTATGTATATTTAAATATATATTAAAATGTACGAGTAATAGATTAATAAAATAACTCCGCTCACAATTATAATTATTGAGTTAACAAATAGATATGAAAGTACTGTGAATATCTACTGCTAAAATAAAATAAGCTTCCTGGATTCTGATATATTTTAATATTTATAGACCTAGAGTAAATATAAAAAAACAATGTTGGCTAAAAAACGTGTGCCAAGTATTTATGACTCAGATAAGATGTGTGAGCAAGAAGCCATTGAACTATATATAGTGATACTATAGGCCTAGATATTTATCTGAGTTCCTGAGTTACTCTTCATATCTCATTATAATAATGACTATTCATGGAAACGACTGGTTGTGATATTATTCTGATGTCCGTATAGTATATATATACCATCAATGACAGGAAAGTTAAATATATATTATATATAATAAGAGAATTTTACTATGTGCAGCGAGCTTATAGTAGGGAGAAATGGGATAATCTCAATATGATTAATATACATTCTACTCATACTTATATTTGAGTACTCACAGTAATATATATACGTGGGAAAAATTGTGGTATGAGCTGTTTATTCGCTGAAGTTATTAATATAAATCAGTAGTATATTTATAGAAATAAATAATATATATAATATATTAATACTGATAGAATACCTATTGAAGTGTCGACTTACTTTGAATAAGAACTATGTAAAGTTGATATATGGATGACAATAGCTTTGTGTATTATTTTACTGTTTTATTTATTGTGTATTTTATAATCCCTAAATCGTCACACGAATAATACCTAACGAGTGTAACGTTCCTCGTAAGTAAACACATTCAGTAAAGAGAGGGAAGCCGTGAGTTAAAAAGACCTTATACATCTGTGGGAAGACACGTATACACTATGTATACTCAATTTTTTGTCATAAAAAGTGTGCATCACCAGAGAGTGATAACTAACTATTTGTGAGGAGCTGTTGATGTGTGTCGACACGAATTCCTAATATAGATTTTCTAGATTCACGAGAATACAGGCTCACATTTCTCGTCGTCCAAAACCCACTAGTACTTCGTGAAGACTCATAAGCCGGACCACAACTTCCGAGCATTGAACTAAGGCTCGTAGTTGCTCAGTACCGCAAACAAAGTCTCTTCCAACTCCGTGAGCTCAGGAATGGGTTAGCCACGAACAAAGATTGTTACATAGAGGGTAGTCTAGTCGTCTCGTGCATGCAATACTTAGCAGAAAAAGTGGTGGATATGAGAGTGGTGTGTACCCTTCGTTTCCTATAACTTTTTTCCGTGTAACACACGGTGTAACTCTCGCTAGTCGGAAAGCACTGTACATTAAGAACCACAATCTATATATCTTAGAATATATAATTATTTAATAAATTTTTCTTATGCCATTTTCCCATAGCATGATAAAACACAATTTTTGGCAACTCAATGTCGCTCTCTCTCTTCCTTATTTGTCACCCGTATATACGACAATTCTTTGAGGTCGAGAGTTTTTGTTCCCCGAATTAAAATTACTCGCTAAATTGGTAGTATTATTTTTAGGAGAGTATATTAATAATATTAGATCTTTTTATCTCTCAGCAGTCCTTTTCTAGTGTGATTTATTAATGACATATTTGACTTTTGATAACATACATTATGCAGTGCTTTCTCTCACTTAGTGTGACAAAAATATTATGATATTTGCCTCTTTGTGAGGATGAGTAGACCATTATAAGATGTGGTGTTAGTTTTTGATTGAGTATAAATATGCATGTACTACAAAAATGAAATTAGTTCCTCTCCAAACCATAATAATATATAGTATAGAATAAAGTTTACACAGTTATTCCCTTTATTGACCCACAATTTAAACTATACATACTTTTGGGTAAAATCAAGCTTTTCTCTGCAATGGATACCATAATAAAATGCATAAATAAAATCAAAGAAATAGATAATGTATGCTCATTAGATATCTTGATGTGAAAATATTGTGCAGTAGTTTGTACGTTATAACAAAATCATAAGACTATAAACAATAAACTCAATATATTGTGCTCAAGCAATAGCACAAATTTATCATATTAATATAATTATTAAATGATACATAATAGAAGCAAAACTCATCTAGTCTTTATATAATAAATATATTATAAATGGTTATATTGATTTTATATTAATATTATTTAATTTTATATAAAATATATCTATTATATTATTAATTTATATTTAATATTATATATACTATATATTATATATAATATAATATTATTCATTTATATTTACATATATCTATAGATTATATATATATATATATATATATTATAATAATATATATATAATATATTAATATATACTATATATATTATAATTTTATAATACGTAATTTTCCTTGGTGCATATTTTTTAAAATTATATAATTTAGTTATACCGTGCTATAATTTATATAAATTATTTAATTTAATTATTGTAAACGAAGTTACATCCCAACATTCAGAGTCATATCTCAAAAATTAGAGTTATAGTCTAGATGATTACTGATAAAATAGGTTGAGGTGTGAGATATCACTTAGTGCTACTATTATGCCTTAGTGAGAATAATAATTCGAGAAAAATAATCGATTAATATCTTATTGTCAATATATTAATAAGTTTATATAACATCACTTTTAAAAGGACAATAATTTACTATATTATAATATATATATATATATTATATATATATAATTCATTATATATATATTTAATATATTATATAAATTAATATATTATATTAATATATATATATTAATATATATATATATATATTCTATATAATATTATAATTTGTCAGAGAAAAAGACTTATTATCTTATGTAATATAGAAAATTGGATTACATTACAAGTGAAAATAAATCAAGCATTTTGCCAATTCAACTAAAGTCAATTTTCTTTTGAGAGAGAGCTTTATTTTTCATTAAATAAGGAAAACTTTCAAATCTATTAATAATTAATATTTAAGTATTAATTTCTTTGTGACTTAGGTCAAAATAAATTCGCAATTCTCGCTAGACAAAATATTCTGGTGCAACTGTGAAACTTTATAATCCATTACTTTTAAACTAAAATTATTTATTAATACTAAAGGAAATAAACATAAACAAATGTAAATAATATTTGAAGATTGTTGATATACCGTGTGTATAGGATACTTTTTCTGTTATTTTCCATCCCAATGTCCCGTTTTTGTATTAAGGAAATGTAGTCAGCCTATACGATCAATTTTAAATGCATTATATTAAGGTTTAACTTTTGTAATGGAATTATATTATATTTGCATATAATAATAAAGTTTAAGCTTATCATTTTAATGTTATCAAATGACTACTGTTGTATGTTTCAAATATATAAATAAAAATTAATAAATAAATATAATATAGAAGCAAATTTACATATAAAATCTAGTGTGAGCAATATACTGTTGGATTAATATTTATCAAAAGTATCATTGTGAAATATTGATAAATATGTATATACTTAAATTCTGGGATATAAATAAATTTAATATATATATACATATATAATATAGTAATATAAATATAATTATATATTTAAGTGGCATTATTAGAGTTATTATCACTGGTTACAGGGTAAGCTGATTAGTGGGATATAGTATTATTTGGTAGTCATTTAAAATATCATACTAAACTCATTATCTAGGGGTAAATCTATAATATATATTATCTGGGTAGCGAGGGCCTGTCGATTTTAGGTGACCGAAAGTACACGTGTTCGCTACCGCTTTTCTGAGTAATAGTTATATATATATATTAATATATATATATATATATATATATATATATATATTATATATGTATAATATATAATATATATTATATATATATATATTATATATATAATTATATATACATATAATATATATATTACTTTTATATAATTTTAATATATATATTAAAATTATATAATTCATTTTACTATAAATATATATACTATCATAATCTTATATAATAAATATATAATACTATATATATATTACTTAAATCTCTATATATTATATATATATTATATATAATATATATATATTCTATATCTTAATAAATATAATAATATAATAATACTATATTATAATTCTATCTACATTATCTATATATATATAATAATATACTATATTATATAATATAAAAAAAAAAAAATATAGTTTAGGTATATGATAAAGAAACGAGATCAACGGTTTCACATTTACAGGTTGCGACAAATACGCCGTAAATTAATATTAATTGAGAATAAATGCGTAGTATATAATATCAAAAAAATAGTTATGATAAAAAGAATAAATAATGAAGAATTAGAGCTTATACTATACTCACAAATACTGGATATCATGGAGCACTATAATATAAGATATTGAGCATAGATTTTAATTACTTAGTAGGTGTGATAAAGTTGATAAAAGAAGTAAAGATAGGATCGAGTAATACTATGAGCTGAGTGATGGAAAGTACGAGTCATGACGGAATTTTCACTATAATATGAGGGGGAGGTTGAGTTCTGAGACTTGACTCAGATTATTATCTGAGACTTATGCGACTTGCGACTTTGCTCACGACTTTATTGAGCGTGACTTGAGTCAGAACTTATACTATGTGACGACTTGTGACGTGAGACTTGCTATACTAAGAGAAGTTCAGATTAGCAGTTACTAAGGTTATCTATTTGAGTGTATATAATTAGTATTATAATATATAGTGATGATAAGGAATTAATAATCTAAGCAACCTTAGTAGCAAATCGATTAAATTTAAGAAATAATAAGATCTTGAGAAAAAGTTAGTAGGTGAGTATTGTAAGTAATATATGATATTTAGACAAAGAATAACCAAAATGATATCAGACTTACTCTCATAATTTATGAAGTAATGACAGTGTGGTGCGGTGCGCTGTTTTATTAGAGAGTAGAAACCGTGATCTTATAGAAAATGTATAACATACTCCATAAAAATGTGAGTCACTCAATACTCTCATAGCGCATACAGGTTAAGCATAACATGTTGACTCAATTGAGAAATATAATTTTTTTTTCTTTTAATTAATATATATAAAAAATTTGTTTTATATTAATAATTCTTGTAAATATATTAAATCTATTTTAATGTATCTATTAATAATTTTCTGAATTTTCATATTGATTGAGTTATGCCTGTCATTCAATTATCCCTGTGAGAGCATATTTGGTATCCTTTTAGCTGAGCTCAAAAAAATAAAATATAAATAAATAATAAAAAAATAAAATAAAAAAAATAAAATAAAACATTTCGAAAATGTTACTAGTAAATTGAGCGTGAGATATATATAGGTTTTTTATGTAGTTATAATTTCAATAATAATTAGATATTTTCAGGGTTGCTTATTGAGTAGTTTCATCTTTTTCATATTATAATATAGTTTGGAGAGTTCTTAATGAAAATTCAGTTGAATGAAGAGCCGACTAGTACTTGATTCAAATACGATTTCAAATAATTGTTTCACAAACTGAAATAGTGAAAAATACGGATTTGAGAAGTGTGTGTTAGATTTTTTAATTAACGCTAGTTGTGAATGTAAAAATAGAAAATAGAGATAAGTCTGGGATAAGGAGGGTTTGGGATACTAGGAGAAAAAAGATGTATAGTGTACAGATTTGAAGTGTGCTCAGCTGCTTCCCTCAGTTGAAGGAACAGGTATGAGGTCGTATTATTTAATAATGAATCTCAGTGAGAATCAGAGACAAGATTAATCTGGTAATGTAAACAGTATGGCAATGGTAAGTCGGTATGCATACCTTTCCGAAAGGATAATTCCAAAAGCCTATTCATGGACTTTTCAAGAGAAGCAGAATGAGTGGAACTTGTCCAAGATAAGCGATGCATACTCCATTTACAGGAATATCAACGTGCCTCTGGTGGCATAATCAGTCAATTAGCAGTAAATAACATTATATAGTTATACTAATATATATATTATATATATTATATTATATATTTAATATATTTTATTACCCCTTTAATGGTGGGTTTAATATTTATATATCTATGTCCCTCGGGTTGCACCCCGGGACCACGATTTCCTAGTATCCATTAACCACCAAATAATAATATAATTACCTATTATTATTACTTATTAATAAAATAAACACAAATACATAATAAAATAATAATAAAAATAAAATAGTATTTTTACCATATAATTTATAATTAATATAATTCCATAGACTACCTAAGGTTAAGCAAATTTATATTGATGAAGATAATTAAAATGGATAAAATCAACATAAATTAGAAATTTACTTTAACACTAATTCTCATAGCAAATTGAAAGAGTGGAATTCAGGTCAGCACATAGGAGTTGAATAATGAGAACGAAAATTATAATCAGATAAGGATACCACTTAGTGATGAAAAGAGTTGATGAAGCGGCAGAATCTGGTGAGTAACACCAATTTTTTGATATAAGAGATTTATAAAGGTGATATATATGAACTATAAGACGTTACTATAGCACCTACTCCACGATATAAGATGGACCAGATGAGAAAGTGAATATATATTACTGAGAATTGATGAAAAGCTTAGTATATTAAATAACTTTAGTGAGTGCTCCAGATAGATACCTTATTCGAGAAAAGTCATTATGTGATGAGTCTATATAACGTCACAAAAAAGAATCAACCTTAATGCCGAAAAGAAGACCAAAGCTTCTGAGAGAGGGATAAACAAGATATACCACTAACTAGTCGATTCATTATTCTTAGTGAAATTATATACTGTGTTTCTGTAGATGATATAAGTAAATATTTAAGAAGATTTCAGATGTTCTATATGTTTTATTGTTATTATTAGTTAATAGTTTTCTAAATTAAACTTTGTAGAAAGAAAGGTCATAATACCAATAGGAATTAGAAAATTATAGATGAGACGTAAGAAGCCATATGGAGCCATGGTTTGGAATAGATATTGATGAAGGGTTCTCGTTCTATATACTGCAAAAATATTAAAAGATTGGCACGCTTTCAATACAGGAAGAAAGATTGAAGCTTGACAGATACAGAAGCTCATAAATATTTATATAATAAATAGTGCAGGGTACAAGCTCTTGAAATACACATAGGTTATATTTGAAAATTCATATAATGAGGGGATGACATATAAGAACTCTAGAGGTGGAAGTGCATGTATAGTCTAATTCTTAGGAAGCGTAGTGCAGATAGTGAGATATAGAGAGAGTTATAAAACATGATCTAGAGCAGACTAATCCAAGTCCAAAGAAAGAATAGCTCATATTCTCTTAACACCTATTTTAAGGCCCAATAATGAAGTTTGAAAGGTGACAGATATATACTATTCGATATAACATATAATAATATATATATACATTTTGAAACTACTATGGGACGTTATATAGCTCCTGCTTATTGTTATTGAGTGCTAAGTAATGCTTCTTATACCACTGAGGCTACTGTGGCGTTTTTTATGTAAATAAATAATATATATTATTAATAAAAATAAAAAAATATGCATATATATATAAAATTAAATACTAAATATAATATATATTAACATATCTTATTAACCATGTTCATATATATTATAATAATAATCTATATATTGATTTGTACAATAAATGTTTTTCATTATTACTTAAATGGTGATCTCTGATTCACTACTAATGATGTACTATACTCACGTATGGCATATGCCGAGTCTATAATTTTAAAAAGCTTATTATAATAAATAGGAGGGGGTATGAGGGTGATACACACATCACTTCTAACGGTTCCCCATGCTTCCACATGTACATTCTTTCTTTAATATAAAAAAATGTGTCAATTATTCCTCAATTCTTTGCTCTTAAAATATTATTATGAATTATTATTAATTAATTATTATTATTATTATTTTATATTAATTATTAATTATTAATTATTATTATTTTTAATTTCATTATTAATATTTATTATTATTATTATATTATTATTATATTATATTTATATATATATATAATATATAATTTTATTTTAATTATTATTATTATATTATTTAAATCATTTTATTATTAATTTAATAATTACTCTAATTTAATGATTATTAAATAAATTATCTCAATATATAATTCTTATTATTAATTTTTGATTAATTCTTATTAATTTTTTAATTTAATATTTATTTATTAATTTTATTTCAATTATATAAATTACTTTAATTCCCCAATAATAATATATTTATATTAATTAACTTGTTTAAATAATAACGATATTAATAAATTTATAATTTATCATTTATTCATAATATTTACCTATAATATATTTTCGATTATAATTTGAATATTATTATTCTTTAAATTTAATATCTATTAATTCTTTTATTTATTCAATTATAATATTATTATCGAAATTATTAATATTAATTAATAATTATTTATTTAAATATATAATATCATAATTTACTAATATCTATATTCTTCAACTATATAATAATATATATATATACAATATTTACAATATTATATAATTTTAGTATTAATTTGAATTTCTATATATATACTATATGTATATATATATATATATATCACAGTTCATTATATTTAAACTTTAAATTATTACTTTATTAATCTAACTTATTATTCATATATCTAATATTCAATATTTAACAACTAATTCATCATTCTTAATTCTACTATTGTTAATCCTGTCTCATTATATATCATTAAAATAATCTTCAAAATTATCCTATCATCATTATTAAACGCTACTATATATATCACTACTACTTTAGCCCTTTGCTCATAAAAAGGTGTGGGCTATCTTCTGTCCCTAGATGTCCTTAAAACTCCTAAATGTAATTGTATTGTAAAGTTTTTAGAATATAATAATTTTGCCTTTATAATCGCCAACACAATAGTGGATTGAAACTTTAATTGTTTATACATAAATGAACAATATCTTAACTTAATCTCTCTCATACTTAATTATTAATTATAATTATAATCAAAAGTGATATATATTAATAAGCTACAATAAAATAATGTTTCCTACTTTTACAGTTTATTAAAAATACACATGTAACAATGCTAGTTATACCTAATAATCTAATAATATCTCCTTTACACTTATATAACTATTTTTTCTATTAAGACTTTTCTCTTATCTGCGTAGGTTTAATTTACGCTATAGAGGAAACTATTTTATATGTTTTAAATACATATAAGCTTTTATTGTTAAGTTGCGTTTAGTCCTTTTGCAAGTTTGTACTTGCGTATTCGTATGTTTGTGTGTTTGTTGTGTTTGTGTTTATGTGTTTGGTTACTATATTTAGTTAATTAGTTTTTTTGTTTTTGTTCATTGTGCTATGTTTATTGAATTGATTGCTGTTATGTTGTATTTAATGTTACTTGTTTGCTTAGTACTTATTTGTATGTTGTTGTTGTTATGTAATTAAGTTTAGTTTTCTCTTTTGTTGTTAGGTATAATTCATAAATTTTGGAACCTATAATTTCTAATTTCATAATTAATAATATTTAATATTTATAAATTGAAATATATTCACTATTTAATTCACTTGCAGTACTCATGAAATCATTTGTTTGGTCTATACTCATACCAGAACGGTTTAAAACATCATCACCAAAATCAGTGGTAATAAAAAAGTTTAAAATGCGAGGTGTTTCCGGTTATAGAACAAGGAGTTTTTTTTTTAATATGAAGTACCTTTTTATTTTTAATTTATATTTTATATTTTATTTGATCAATGTTGTATGGGGGGTAGTGCGAGGCAGCTTGATGTCCAGAGCGGCGTAGGGTTGGAATTGCTCTCCGGCTGGAGGGATTTTTTTTAATTTTTTAACCTTATATTTTATATAATGAATCCGCTAGTCTCTTACATTAGTGTATCTTTTTGTATTGAAAATATCCGCTTTCCCATGTATCCGATATTTATTGACTATTAAAATGGATTCAAAAATTTAACTAACTTTTAATACATAATTGTATTTTTAGAAAAATTTTTTTTCATATGGATGAGCATGTTTTACGACTAAAAATATATTATATTTAATATATATAGTGGAGAGAGAGAGAGAGAGAGAGAAGAAGAGAGTGAGAAGAGAGAGAGATATATATGAGAGAGGTAAATAGAGTAGAGAGAGTGAGAGAGAGATATGATAGAGAGGAGAGAAAAGATGAAGAGGACTTAGAAAGAGTTTAATAACGTTTGAGACTTCGCCATTTATGTTTTCGAATGTTTTAGGCAAAGTATGTGAAAATTTTAAAATCACCAGGATACATGGAATGATGAAGTATTTAAAGAAGTAACTGCCAATGACTGTGAGTGAGCATGAAAGAGACAGTGACACTTCAAGAAGAAATAGGCAGTATATAATAACATATACTGCTAGCATTTAGGCGACAACCAACCAATTAGTATATATAGCGATGGTGTGGTAGAAGGAGATTATATATGTGAGCTATATCTTTTAGAATAACTGCTATATAACATTGGTTTCCTCCGAGCTACTAAATATATGATTTTAATTAAGTCATTTTTAAATTTGAGTTAATAAAACATAAGTGGGTTGTCATATGTTAGTTGTAATGACTGTGATGTGGCTTTGTGTGTATGTAAAAAAGTTGAGTTAATATATAAGTTTTTATGTAAACGGCATGATGAAGCCTATAAAAACAGGTGCAGATAAAGCAACTAAATTCACTTCAGACAATACCCATAAAAAATAATTTCCTAGTTCTAACTAAGCTAACATTAAAATAAAATAAGAACAATTTATATGTATTATTAACAAAAAGCAATTAACTTTAAAAAATAGTATTAATAACTTATAAAAATAATAAAATTATTCTTAATTCTAAATATTTACTTTCTATTCATAAATATCAAAAACTCTTTTTAAATATTTTTGTAGTTAATATAAGTTCTTTTGTATATTTCAAATCATTTGATAAAGTTTTTTCGAGGAAGCTTCGGTGTGAATGACTTTGAATCTGTACAATATTATTATTATTACTATGATTACTATATATATATAATATTATTTATGGATTTCCCTGTCCTTCCTTAAACCAACCCTCTGGCCTATTCCTGACTCTCCCCAAGAGTATATGGGGTTACCAAGTGCAAGGGATGAGATCCGACGTGATACCACGCTGGTGTAGAGGTATACGCTTAACCATGTGAGATCGTTATTTATTTAGTAAATTATTTTCATAATCGAATATTATCTCAGCTAGTTTAATCATATTTGTATTGTGGGAAATAATATTTATTATTTTCTTGATTATTATAATTTAATTATTTAATTTATCTCTATTCATATTATTATAAGTTGTTAATTGTTCTAGTATAAATTCTTCTTAAATTTGCAGATATCGTTCTGGGAGCTGGTGACAAGATCAGGATGTATGCAAAAACGACTCTGTGCGGTGGAGATGGAGACCCTCCATTTCGGGAACGGGTTAAGAATAGGAAATACATCTTCAAATCTCTCTCCCCTGTAATAATACCCCATCACATAATCAATAAATAATAATAATAATAATAAGTAATCAGATATGAATAATAATAATATAATATTAATAATAATAAATAATATAAATAATACTAATAAATAATAATTAATGACATATTTAGTAAGAATAATAATAATTAATAATGAATAATATAAGATACAGTAATAATCAATAAATAATAATAATAATAATAATTAATAATAATAATAATATAATAATAATAATAATAATACTAATATATACTGCAAAGCTCATTTAACTTTACTCTATACTACTACTACTATACTATCACTACTACACTACTCTACTACTATACTACTAATAATAAATAATAATAATAATAATAATAATAATAATAATAATAAAATAATATCTAACATCAATACTACTACTACTAAGCTACTACTAATAAAAATAAAATTATATAATAATAAAATATAATAATATATATAATAATAAAATAATAATTTTAATAATAAATAATAATAATAATAATAATAATAATATAATAATAATAAAACGGAATATTTTTTTATTTTCAATATTAATAATTAATAATTATTATTATCTATTATTTTATTATATTATTATTATTATTATTATTATTATTATTATTATTATTATTATTATTATTATTATTATTAATTATGATTATTATTTTTATTAATTATTTTATTTATTATTATTGTTATTATTATTATTATTTATATTATATTAATATTATTATTATTATAAGGTTCACCGTCCATTGTATCTGCAACGAATTGGGATACTTCCCCACAGAAAGACTGTCCCGACCATGTCCGTGGTCAAGCCGGGAAAGAAGATCAGTTGATAATGAAAATTAGCATTGAGATGAATACAGTGATCACGTACCGATCCTCGAGGCCCTGCAGGATTCCCACACTGAGAAATAATGCGATGGTTGAGTCTATAATATTGTTTTATTCTTTGTGTGTATAAGGTTTGTAGAAGGAAACTATGAATGACTGCAAAGACCATCATTTAAATCACAATGATTTTTACTCTTACTGCATTGAAATGTTTTAATTCACGGAAGTTATTTTTAATATTTTGATGTTTAAAATTAATATATTTTGGTTTCAATTAATACTACTGCTACGAAATATATTTCGTTTTATTATTATATTATTAATTATTATATTATTATTATATTATTATTATTATTATTATTATTATTATATTATTTTATTATTAATTATTATTATTCTTATTATTATTATAGATTATAATATAATTATAATTATAATTATAATTATCGAACGGTATTTCATTATTATTTGATTATTAAATTAATTTATTATTATTATTATTCATATATTATTAATCTATCTATTTATTTTATCTATTATTTAATTATATTAGCATACTATTTATTATTATGTTATTCTTTATTTTGTGTTTATAATGTCACAGTAGTGATTATTATGTATTTTAGTAACTGAAGGAGTAGTAAAAGTAGTGAGTATGTACTAGTAGTAGTAGAGTAGTAGTAGTAGTAGTGAGTAAGATTTTGATAAGGGTTAGTTATTATTATTAATATATTAATTATTGTTATATTAGTTATTCTTATACATTGTTATTAATATTATCATTAAAATTTTTATGCTAACTTTATTATTATAGTATTTATTATTATATTAGTAGATAGTAGTAGTAGTAGTAGTATAGTTAGTAGTAGTAGTTATAAGTAGTAGTGTAGTAGTAGTAGAATTACAGTGAAGGTATTATCCCTGTATGTATTGTATTTGTATTCATATTCGGGGTTAAATTAATTAAATTAGTAGTAATTGCTGTACGTAGAATCAAAGTTAGTCGAATAAAATTAAAATATAATTATCATATTTTATTATTAAATTATTATTACCATTAATAATATGAATATATTCAAATTAATTATAATTTATTTATTATTATTATTATTATTATTATTATTATTATTATTATTATTATTATTATTATTATTATTATTATTATTATTATTATTATTATTATTATTATTATTATTACAGGAGAAATTGGAAGATGTATTTTCTATTCTTAGCCGATCGAAACGTGAGGTCTCCTTCCATGAAGAGTGTTGTAACATTCGCACAGAGCATCAGTAAGTAATAAATTTAATTAATATCTTTAAAATAATAAATTAATTTAAGAAGAATTTAAATAATTAACATATTTATTGATAATAAATTAAATTAATTAATTGATAAACAAATAAATAACTGACCAAATATTAAATTTATGAAGAAATATTTCGTCGTATGAAATATGTTTGTACCTTTTATTAACTTTATAAACAAATAACAATATAATTTATATGCCTATTCGAAGTAAGGTTCGAGTTTAACTATGGAACTTATTTAATTCTCAGTATCATCTTTCAATTTTCATATTATATATATATATATTATATATATATATATATAATATAATTATATATTATTATATATATATAAGTATATATATATATATATATATATATATATATATATATATAATATATATATATATATATATATATATTGAGAGAGAGGTTATTAAATGAAATACAAAGTAAGAGAGAGAGAGAGAGAGAGAGAGAGAGAGAGAGAGAGAGAGAGAGAGAGAGAGAGAGAGAGAGAGAGAGAGAGAGAGAGAGAGAGAGAGAGAGAGAGAGAGAGAGAGAGAGAGAGAGAGATTTCTTGTATTTTTAATATTAATCTTTAACATATTTCTCTTTTCAGATGTAACAGAACAACAGTGGAACTTTACTGTCGAAGATACTGATTGACCCTCAAATGGCAGAGATTTGGAACTCATAGGGCTGTGTTTTAACTTTTAACTCAAAATTAAATTATTATTATGTTTTTATCCTTGTTAGCAAATAAATATGAAAATTGACAGTTTAAACCTCAAAATTTTGTAATTAATAAAATAACTTTGATTTTAAGAAGTATTTCTCTTTCCCTATTATTATTATTATTATTATTATTATTATTATTATTATTATTATTATTATTATTATTATTATTATTATTATTATTATTATTATTATTATTATTATTGTTTATAGTTTCCCTTATTAATTATTATTATTATTATTATTATTATTATTATTATTATTATTATTATTATTATTATTATTATTATTATTATTATTATTATTATTATTATTATTATTATTATTATTATTATTATTATTATTATTATTATTATTATTATTATATATATATATACATCAACCTATATATTATATATATATATATATATATATATATATATATATATATATATATATATATATATATATATATAATATATATATATATATATATATTATATATATATATATATTGATGGGCATCGATACAGAAAAATTGTTTATGCGATACCGATACGTTGATAGCCGATTTTTTTTAGCGATACCAATACATCGATATTTTGTTCCTTTCTTAAAAGAAAGCCAATTATCATCGTATGCATAAGTTTTTGAGAAAAAAACAACAACTCGTATTCCTGCAACAGGCTTATTATAATGCAAATTACAATTTACACAAACATTGGATTTTCTTTTAATTAAAAATACTACATTAATAAGGAATTCACCAAACAGTCTACTCCTCCTAGGAGCGTGAAGCTGGAAACCAAACTGAACAGTCTTTCGACTGGTGCTGAAGATGGTATGGTATGGTATGTTGTATTTTATAAGGATACAAAGGGGAACAAAATTTTACTCATTTTATGTTGCATGATATCTCAAGTGTTTCTTGGCAAAATTTCAACGCCGATTTCAAATCTGCAGTCGGATTTTTTATCAATGATATACCACACACCCATTGGTATTTAAACTGGGGATACGTGAGCAACGACGCTAAGTTCTACACTCATATCTTTACACTTTATTTATATAGGTTGGGGATAGGTTGACAATTAACAACGCTTAGATCTACGGTCTACCCCGTTAACATCACTTTGCTGGTTTGGTATCTAAACTTTTAGTGAATAACAAAACGTCTTCTTTTCTCTTTTGCAACTCAGATCATGACTTCAAGTATACATGAATGTATAAATAAATCAAAAGCCTTCTGCTATGTATATGGCTACTACATAGTTGTTTGTCAAAAGGGCAAAATATAAAAACGTTGGTTAGGTGTGCCTATAAAACCTATTTTGAAGATTTTGAAGTTCCCTTTCTCAATAGGAAAAGAAATATTTGTAATAATAATAATATTATATATATATATATATATATATATATATATATATAATATTTATATATAATATATATATATATATATATATATATATATATATATATATATATATATATATATATATATATATATATATATATATATATATATATATATATTTATATTTATTTTTTTTTTATATCATATATATATGGCTCTTGTCCATTATCTGTTTCCAATTAAGCTTGTCATTTTTTTTATAACTTACGTTTTCGCAGGGTTGGTGATTTAAAAAAAAAAATAAAAAATTTGATTTTTATTTTTAAAAAAAAATCAATTTTTGATGATTTTTTTTTTTATTTTTTGTCATTTTTTTGATCTTTTTGATTGTTTTGATTTTTTTAGGCACAAAATGCTTTTTTAACTATTATTTTTTTATAAAATTAGTAAATAATCCTAATTATTACCTAATTAATAATAAGTTTAGTAAATATAATTATTATTTAATTTAATTAAGTAATTTAAATTATATATATACTGTATAATTGCTAGAGTGGTCTAATTTTATTTATTTCTTTATTAAAAATGATTTGAAACCACAGTTATGAATTTACTTATTATATAGATGAAATATACTTATCATTAATTAAGTGATAATAAGGATTAATTAGTAATTTAGGAAAAAAACTTGACTAAAAAATCAAAAAAATCAAGATATTTTTTTTATAAAACATCAAATAAAAAAATCAGTTGATTTAAATAATTTGATTTTTCTCGTGCCATCTCTGCTCCAAACGAATCAACGATTATAACACCATATCATAGCTATTTTCATTTTTGCATTTGTGCTTACGAAACGTAAGAAATGCTCGACTTTACGCAAAATTGTAAGAAATGCTTACCAAACGTAAGGAATTTCCTTAATTATGTAAAGTTGTTATTTCCCGTGCTTGCCGAATTTATAGGACGTGCTTACGCAGAAATGTAAACATAAAATATGACGGTGTGGTAGTCCCGTTTGAACTGATGAATGTTTCATTCAATAAAATCAGTTTTAAATCTAATTTCTTACAAATCGATTAACTCCATCACAATAGTTGATCAATTATTTGTAATATAAACCATTTGCTACGTTTTTATTTCTGTTTATTCCAAATCGACGGGATCCATCATAACAGCTGATTCCAATTGTTTGTAAGCAAAAGTAAATTTACTAAGAAATCGCAGTCGTTTTTCCACGAAATTCGTGCTAAAACTGTGTAAGCATTTCTTACCGAGCGTAAGCATAAATGACAAAAACGAAAACGGTCCAAAGTTTGAACGGTCATAGATTATTTATTAATACATTATGACTATAGCATAAATATATCGGCAGAAGTTGAAGCATCTTTAGAGTCAAACCAATCACTCTAGGGATAATTAGCGTAGAAGCTACGCAATTAAAGACCCTCAATCCGCACGATCGCTGAGAATGCTGAATGTTTCCTCATCCTCCCACCTGAATTAGTATGAGAGGACCAAAATCATTCAGTGTTGTGTACATTGAGATTCCCTAAATAGAGGACTTCGGTATTTGGATGAGAAAATTTAGTAGCTAGTCTCATGAGATACTTTAATAAGGAAGGAAAATTTATTTTATTGGGAGAACAATAGCAGAAGCACAATATTATTGAGACTATTGTTGTAGTAGAAAGTCACAGAACATTGAAATAAGGAGATTTAAAATTTTCAAGGCGTGTTACGGGAGTATTAATGTTTACATTGGCGCATACTCTACCCTTCAGAAGTTCAGACTGAAACTAAGAAATAAGTTCTAATATAGATACCTGGGTCTCAGTCAAGAACGAAAGGATAGGATGAAGATGAGAGTTCGAGAGAGGTCAAAGTTAACTTTGGAGAGATAACATTCCATGGATTATATATCATCTGATAAAACATCGTTAGCCATATACATTGATAAAGTGTTTGAAAAGCTCACGTCTGTGCAAATCCGCCATTCCAAACGCTATCACGATAAAAAAATATATAAAATAATTAAAAGGTAAACTAAGAACAATTTCTATCACAAATAAAAAAAATTCGCCCAAAAATAACATGGAGGAAGATTACACAGCATTTAAAGTTTGAAATATAAATAAAAGTTAAAATAGGCTCTAGTGATTCCATGTACTTAAAAGTTAAAATCTAAACCTAAAAATAATAATAATAATAATAATAAAAAATTAAAAAAAAAAACTTAATAGTGGGTGAACTTTGGTATGTATTCGTTTCGTCAAATTTAGCACACAAAATTGTAAAATATGCTAGCAAATGGTAGGAATTTCTTAAAATCCGTAAGGTTGTAATTTTCAGTGCTAACAGAATTTATGTTCTAATAAAGTATAATTGATACCAGATGTTACCATGAAACTATTATTAAGTTCTTTTTTGTACGAAAAACATAATTAAGAAATGTGGGTAAGATCTTAAAAATAACATGATTATGCCAAAATATTTGTTTAGATTTATATTTTTCTCAGTTTGATATATTAATAAAGAAATATAAATATAATACTTTTACTTGCTGTATTCAGCAACTATAAAGGTTTCTCGCTGTGGAAGAGATAGGGAGCCCTTTACGAACGTAAGCAAAACCTGACAGATATCTCTAGGAAACTTTTTAATTTCTTAATTTTGAAAAGGCTAATGAAGAAATGTGTTCAACGACTATAAAAATAATGTTATTGTGTCAAAACTCAAAACATTTGTTTTGTATTCATTTTTTTTTTTGGTTGATATGTTCTTTGGAGACACAGAGTGACTAGGGATGGCCAATATCTAAAAAATATTGATGTATTGACATATCGATGTATTGACATATCGATAATTACTTCGATATTATCGCTAGAAAATATCGATATATCGATATTTACATAATTCGATATATTATAAGCTGCGTTTCCAGGAGCCCGACTGCAGCCCGGACAGGCACACAGGCGCACATGCATCGTTTCCAGAGCCCGTTTGCGCACTTCTACGTCATGTAAACGTCACAGTCAGGCGCCGTTGTTCTAACACTCCTCGATCGGGAATTAGCAAACGGGCGGGCTGCGCGGAAGAATACTTTGTTTACAAACAAATCTTAGAACCGCTTAGAAGCATTTATAGACAATCTAAATTTTTCAGACATTATTATTATTATTATTATTATTATTATTATTATTATTATTATTATTATTATTATTATTATTATTATTATTAATTATTATTATTATTATTATTATATATTATTATATTATTATTTTTTATAATACAAATAAATAATAATCAATAATAATAATAATATATAATAATAATAATATAATAATAATACATAATAAATAATAATAATAATGAATAATAATAATAAATAATCAAAATAAATATTTTTCAAACTATATATATATTATATTATATACTATATATAATAATATATACATACTATATATAATATATTGATATATATATATATATATATATATATACTATATATATTATATATATATATATATATATATTTTATATGTATATACGGGCCTTATTAATATAAATTTAGCTAATATTTCTAACTATGATATATTATATTTATATACATATAATATATATATATATATATATATATATATATATATATATATTATATATTATATATATATATATATATATATATATAATATATATATATTATATATATATATATATATATATATACTATATATATATATATTAATATATATATAGTTATATATATATATATATATATATATATATATATATATATATATATATATATATAATATATTATATATATTATATATATATCATATATCATATATATATATAGAGAGAGAGAGAGAGAGAGAGAGAGAGAGAGAGAGAGAGAGAGAAGAGAGAGGAGAGAGAGAGAGAGAGAGAGAGAGAGAGAGAAGAGAGGTTAAGAACTGATTTTAATCTTAAAGAACAGTGGAATTACCAAAAAGTCAATATTATGTTTACAAATTTACATACCTTCTTCTCCCCCTTTTATCTTGCCTGAAATAAATTTCAATTACAAAATATTAAACAATTTTTTAAGTAAAAAACCAAAAAAGGTACAGGATCGAACGATGAACTCTGGCATTGTTACCAATTGTCCAGCTGATCCGACGGGCGCATTTGGGGCGTTTCCGGTGCACTCAAATTTCCTGTTCTCTGATTGTTAATGTAATTTTTTTCAATTCGAAACGTTTTTGAGTCGATTTTGCACACGGGCTGCAGTTGGGCTTCTGGAAACGCAGCTATAGTCATAATATCACAGTATAAATATTTTTACTATGGCATCTCCCTCTGAATATAAAAATTATATTTGGGTTCCTCACAGACCTGTTATAAAAACTGATGAACAAGTATCAACAAAGGTCAGTCCTGTGTTTAACTGTTTTCTTAATTACTCCTTTTCCTCTCTATAAAATGAGGCAGCTTATTACTGACAGATCTTATATCTTCCTTATTAGGACATTTATTCCGGTTCAGACCACAGATCAGTTTGTCTTTATGCTATCAGATTTAAAGCAAGCCTTCCTTCAGATTAAGTTAAAATCTATCGAAGACCGCAATCGCTTTGCTTTTTTTTTTTTTTTGAGAAGTAATGGTGAATTAAAAACGCTTATCGGTACTCAACCATTGTTTTTGGTTCACATCCTCACTTTCACTCCTCAATTATCAATCATCAAGCATCATGCTTCAGTCTTTATAAGGATGATGCATGACTGCAGATTCTTATGAATACTTTTTTTTGTTGATAATTTAATTATTGGTTCCAATGATCCACAACATTTAAAGGAACTTTATCCTGAATGCAACAAAAGAATGGAAGTTGGTGGTTTCCATCTTAGAAGTTGGGACTCTAATAATGATCAATAAGAGCTGTTATGGAAGGAGAGGTAGACTAGTTCCAACATCAAAAACTCAGAAGATAAAGGTTTCTTGAATATCTTTTGTAATCCTCTTACAATAAAGGTTAAAGCTAAGCAAAAATTTCGATTAATGCTGATGCAAATACAAAGATTGTTTTTATCAGCTGTGTCCAAGGTTTTTGACCCTTAATATCTTTTTACCCAGTAATTTTAAAGAAGTGGTTATTAAATAGGAAATCTATGGCAATTAGGTTTCTCATTGAGATGAAAAGGTCCCTCTGATTTTTTTAGTTTCCTGGTCTTCTCTATGTTAAGATTTAAATAAATTACATAATATTGAAATTGAAAGGTGTGCTTTCTCACCTTCCAAACTCTTTATTTATATTTTGTGATGCTTCAGCATCTTGTTATGGTTTTGCAGTTTATATTAGTGTACGGTCAAGGGTTCAAATGTTAATATTCTCAAAGGCCAAGCCCCGCTCAAATCTAGGGCCTTGCCCTCTTAAGTTTGTTGTCTCGTGTCTTATTTTTCACAGTATATCAATTCAATATTATCAGGATTCCTGATGTTCGTCAAAAGCATACAGGCCTTTGCTGATGTGCAAGTTGTTCTTTCCTGGTTCCTGTCCGCAAAAAAGATAATGTCACAAATCATTTTTGTAAACAATAGACCTTAAGAATCTTTACCATTCGAAAAAACAATAAGTTGAGCAAGAAACAAGGTAATCCATTCTTATGCTTACATATCTGCTGAAATCCCAGCAGACTGATTACCAGAGGTGTTACACTCTACTTTTATTTCAAAATTAATATTATGGCTTAAGGTCTTCTTGATTCTTCTAGATCAATCTCAATGGCCCTATTAGTAAACTTAAATGCTTGTCTGAGGCCAATAGAAAAGACTTTACAATGTCACAAATCTGTGGTTGTTACTCAGTCTTTGTTACAATTTAAAGATTACTCATGTGTGCATGAATGCTTTTTTAAGGTAACCAAAAATCATTCAAAATTCATTAGCAGGAGTACAGGGCTGGATGAAAATTGCTGAATCAAAAGCCCAACTCTATGTTAAAGATAATGCAGCAGCATTATTTTTCTAAGGAAATAATTATTTCTCCAAAATCCTAAAAGGGATGAATTCCACTGCTTGTTAATCAACTTAATTTATTCATAGATGATAAGGCCTCATCTGATCCAAAGGGAGAATTGCCAAGACACTTTTATATAAGGATGATGTGTACTCCCAATTCTTCTTGGCAAGGATCATCATCTCACTAGATTAATCATAAGAGATTTTCGTTCTAGGTGTCAACACTTGGGTGTTTAACCACTATCATTTTCATCAGATCTCATGGCTTCTGGATTACAAGGCCAGGCAGGCTGTAAAGAATATTTTGTCAGACTGTATAATTTCAAAAATTTAACAGTATGCCATTTAAAAATATCCAAAAATGACTTAATCTTCATCATAGAGTCAAATTTTTGTGTGTCTTTCAGCAACTGGCTGTGGGTACTTTAGCACGGACATCTCTTCTGTGAAGATTAATGCATAAGGAACTTCAAAAATGTATCTATTAATTTACACCTCCCTTAATATCAGCAGCTAATCATATGTGTATGTCCTTTCCAGATATGTCCCTAAATCTTTTTACTTTCCATTCCAAGTTTTAACAAATATATATTGGCCATACACCTTCAGTTGGTAGATCAGATTATACAGGAATTTCAAACAAGGTGAAAATATACTACTGTTAAAATCTTTGTCTTCAGATATGTTCTCCGGACATATGCGTATCAATAACATCCAACATGACAAGATCCAATATATTCCAGTTGGGGTGGCGATCAGTTTGGGAGAGAATGATACGAACAGTTAAAGGATGTCTTTATAAAACTATAGGTAAAGCAACCTTAACTTACTTTCAACTGTTAACAGCTATTTCAAATTTTACCAATGTTATCAATTCAAGACCTTTAACCTATAGGTCATCAGATAGTGATTTGGAAATTATTACTCCAAATTCCTTTTTGAAGCCTTATGGCAATTCAAAACCTCATAATTCAATGAAGTTTCCACCCCCATATGAAAACAACTTCCTCCCTCACAACAAGACCTAGCCATAACTCTAACTGCTCAAGGAAGAGTTTTGGAGACTTTCAGGGAATTATGGTATAAGTCTTACCTATCAAATTTGCGCCAGACAAGTAGAAATCTCTATCAGTCAGAGTAGACCAACAGAATTAAGATTGGAGATATTCTGATTCAGACACCTAACAAGCCTAGACCCTTCTGGCTTTTGGGGAGAGTTCTGGAAGTCATTGTTGGTGATGACAATAAGATCAGGAGTGTTATTAAAAAGGGGAGATGGACAAACCTGTCATCATTCTATTTGTCATCTCTACTCATTGGAGTTATCTATTACCCCCTCTGTCTCCAGTGGAGAAGTTGATGCTCAAATAAGCAGTGATTTCTCCAATTCAGATGGTCAAAACATGATAATTACAGATCAAGAGTCTGATTCTCAACAATTCAAATTCACGTTAATTCACAGTAATGTGATACTGCTATTTTTAGATGTATAACCTTCTTACTTCAGGCATAAATTCCCTCAACTCACTTCAACAGAATCAAAATTCAGCAGCTCAATTCCAGTCAAAGAAAGACACTTATACAGTTGCTGCTGTCAAGTGTCAAGGAATTCCTTCACCAGGAATTTGTATCTATTTGTAAAATTTTTAACTTCTCTTTAATTGCCATGTTGTATTGCAACCTTCAGTTGGAGGATATAAAAACTTTTATATACTTCCAAGTTCCACATAAATATCTCTTCTATTTTGTTTATTTTAGGATATAAAGACTATTAGCTATATATTTTCATATACGGTATCTTCTATTTTTTAGTTTTTATCGGAAATTTGGTATTTTTGTCTCTACTCGGCTATTAATTACCACGAATTTCACTACACAAAATCAGAACAAAAAAAGGTTTGTTCATTATCTAAAAACACGTTCTTAGTGTATGCACGTGTTCAACATTCAAATTAATAATCAAAAATGTAAAGAAAGGGGAGGTAAAATGTCTATTTTCTTTTCTTTTCAACTTTTTCAACTATAAATCTACCTTAATTCTCTTTACCTCTACTAATCAATTTACGCTAACTAAGTTTAGTAAGTTTTAACTAGCTAAAGCCTTCAGGTGAGTTATCTAGGTCTATAAAAAATAAAAAAAGAGAAAAATTCGGACCTTAAGTAAAACATTCCTCCTAAAAAAATTTTGGTATTGGAAAGGTTGGTAATAATTTTTATAGCAAATTAAAATTAAAAATTTCGATTTGCTATAAAGAACTTACTTTTTTTTTTTATTTTTTGAGGGGGTTCATCCAATTATTTCCAAATTCAATTTTATTTTAATTTTTTAGTTATATATATATACTATATATATATATACTACTATATATATAGGTATATACTATATAATTATATACATATCTATATATAGTATATATATAATATATTACTATATATATATATATATATATATATATATATATCATATATATATATATATAAATATATATTATATATATATATATACATATAACTATATATATATTTTTTAATGCTTACAGTATGTAGCTAGAGAACGGCAGGCCCTACAGTAAAAAACAAATTATACTATTTGGAATCAGCCGAAAATCTAAGGATGGGATTTATCTTTTTTTTTTTTTTTTTTTTTTTGAATAATTTTTTTTTTTTTTAACTAAAGGATTACCCTAGGGTAAACCGCAAAGATGGCCGGAGTCGGGGGCTCTCGGCCTCCCGGTGACGACGGGGGACTATCCGCCCCCTCCGGGGACTGGTCTCCGGACCCCGCTCTTGTCTTTGGTGTCGGCGGGGGTTCTCCGACCATCCCCTCCGGGTATGAAACCCCCCGCTCTGTCCCGCGCTCGAGCCCCTAAAAAAAAACTTAAAATTTCCAAAAAAAAAACAAAAATTAATTCACCAATTTAGGGGGCTCGAGCCGACGGGGACATGAGGGGGGGACGTTCAATACCCGGAGGGGATTGGTCGGAGGAACCCCGCGACACCCAAAACCAAAGAGCGGGGGTTCCAGAGACGCTCCCCGACGGGGGGATTAGTCCCGCCCCTCCCCCACCGGGAGGCGGACGAGACCCTGACCCTGCCATCTTTACGCGCCTGACGCCTAGGCCGCATGGTGCCCACCCACAGCTCGCAGACCACCCTCTGGGTGCTCCGCGTACCGTTCTAATGTTTGCCTCGCTCGCGACTCCGCGTAATTCAGATTTAAATCACGTTTATTAAAAAAATTAAATAGTTTTAGAGTTATATATATATATACTATAGTATACTATATATATATATATATATTATATATATCTATAATATATTATATATATATATCATATATATACTATATATCATATATATATATATCTATATATATGATATATATATATACTATTATATATATATATATATATATAATATACTTATAATATTTATATATATATATACTATACTATAATACCTCCATTGATCCTATGGTCTTCGCCCTTAGGGACTATGGGGGAGTCTTGTGTGGTAGCACTTGACATATCTACGGCTTCTGACAGGGTATGGCATGCGACGCTACTCTCTAAGCTACCTTTCCTTGGGTTTCCTCCTTCGATTTGCTTACTCTTGTCTAGTTTCTCTTCAGATCGTCTCCATTTCAGCTTGCTTGTTGATGGAGCACACC
>JABUQX010067171.1:0-2500 GCA_015478945.1 Trachelipus rathkii | reverse complement strand
CACTGGCCAATTATATAGGCTATGATCAATGACAAAAGATATTTGAGTGGTAATTTTGGATCAAAAGGGAGGCTAGTGGGTGGGGTAGCTAGAGCTTCAGCACCTAATGAAATGCCAGGGGAAACCATGAAGTATTTTTGCAAGTTTTGCTCTGCATTTTTTATGTGAAGAGGACCTGGGTTAGGAGAGGCCGTCAAAGTTTCTGTACAACCCTTATCCCAATCAAGGTAATGTAATTGCTGGTGGGATAAACGGGTTCATTCCTTATTTTGCTCCTCAAAAACTGTGGGACTATAATTTGGCTACTTTCGGGTAGTATGCTTATAGTTAGCTAGTGAGGGGGTAATATGAGCTTAAAGTGTGGTTAATAAAGATGGGTAATGTGAGCTTGTAGTGTTGTTAAAGTAGCTAGTATTTCAGCTTCTGGTCAAGTGAAATTGCCAGAGGAAGCCATGAAGTATATCATTAAGTGCTGTACCATGCTTTATGAATGAAGAAGACCTGGGTTAGGGGATACTATCAGAGTTTCCATAAAACCTTTTCTCCAATCAAGGTAATCCTGAACATCTGTGGTTTGCTTATTTCAGGCTAGTGACAGTGCATATATCATGATTGTAAAAATCCTAATTCTACTAGGCTAATTTCTTCCTCTGGTGGATGGTTTCCTGACTGGGTCCTGGTATATCATCTGAAAATGCAGTAGGCCTTATCAATATTAAACACTTCATAATCTTCTTTGATAGAACTTTGATAGAACTACGATATGAATGGGGAGTGGCTTGAGTCTGTGGACCAAGAAAAAGATTTAGGTGTGATTATAAGCAGTAATTTGAAAGTAGCTAATCAATGTTTGGAAGCTAGAAATAAAGCTAATAAGATGCTGGGCATAATAAATCGCAATGTTGTTTACAAGAGCAAGGAAGTAATAAGTAAACTGTATAATAGCTATGTTAGGCTAGTAATAGAGTATTGTGCACAAGTTTGGGCCCCTTATTTAAAGAAAGACTTAGATATGCTAGAGAGAGTGCAACGTAGAGCAACAAGGATGAGATTTCTGGGTTTGAGGTAAGGCTATGAGGAGAGGCTGAAGGAGTTAGGAATGTTTTCTTTTGTAGAAAGCCGATTTCTCAGAGGGGACATGAATCACATTCTACAAAATATTTTACATCTATTGATAATATACGAGACCAATAATTTTTCATAGTAGAACATGGACAGGTGACCAGGGGGCATAATAAGAAAATTAAGAAGAAAGCATGCCATCTTGATATAAGAAAGCATGCATTCAGTAATAGGGTTGTTAAATTTTGGAATAGTCTGCCAGAGGAGGTTGTTGAGTGTGACTCGATTGCAACATTTAAGAAACGGTTAGATTCGTTTATGGATGGGTTGGGTATCATATAATATATTGACGAAGCCAAATTGGCGGGTTTTTAGTTATAGCAGTTATTGTTAGATGGCATGTGTGACCATAACTTAGTTATTAATGCATGTGGATGGTTTGGGTATCATATTTATAATATCATTAGTTTTGAATAAAGCAAATTGGTGGATTTGTAGTTACAACAAATTGACAAGCCCTAGGGTGCTTTGTGGATTTGCATGAGCATGTTTGGGTAGTGGGTTGACTGGGGCAGTCTCGATAGGCCCATGTGGCTTTTTACTGTCTCTATATTCCTAATGTCCTAATGTCCTAATGTCCTAAAACTATGCTGTTCTCAATAAGGAAGACTAGAGGGTTACCTTTTCTTTAGAGAGTCAGTCCAGCTTAAACCTAGAATCTATTACACTAGTTAATTGAAGATTTTTTATATATTTTTTAATTTCATGCAGCTGAAAGCACTTTTGCATAGATTTTCTGATTACATACGCCAAAACATTATTGCATTTTGAATGCATATACTTTATGATAATATAAGAAAATAGACAGTTAGAAGTCTAATAAGCCTATCAAAACTGCTCAAGTCAAAAGTTAAAATGAAATAAAGTTTCACACAGATTAGGGTTAGGGTGTGCAGACATGCACTGAAAATAGAATAGTTTAGTAGAAGAACATGACATAAATCAAAAAGAAAGCCCCCCCCCCCCATACCCTTTTCCCTCATACCCTTAAAGGTGAGCCTGTTGTTGCCAAATTCCACCCTAGAGCTTCACACACCATGACAGACCCCCACTATTGTGTATCACGAATATCAGAGTTTATCCCCTGGGCCAGGCCCATTACCATGCTCTCTCACAAAACCACATTTTTTACTCTTATTATGATCCCATTCTTCTTGTGCTAAATTCATATTCATTTCCTTCAGACACTTTCACCGACTTATTACAGTTTTTCATAGGTCTCCCAGCCAGTGGCTTCTCAAACACTCGCCACTATACAACCACTTATCCAATCCACTACCATCCATCCTTTCTAAATGACCAAACCACTTTAATACTCTCATTTACTCCTTTCATCACACCACACAACTAAATATGTTTATTCTTCATTTTAACAATT
>JABUQX010067169.1:42500-45000 GCA_015478945.1 Trachelipus rathkii | reverse complement strand
TTAATATTATATATATAATTGTATAATATAATAATATTAGTATATTATCTTTTATACTTAATTTTATCATATATATATTATATATATATAAAACTATATATATATATATATATATATATATACTACATTCTGTATATAGGGGAGGTAGGGTAGGTAGCTCCTACCCAATATTTTTGTCCTTTTTGATAAAATATATTAAATTGGTAAAGTTGAACTAACATTTTACAATTTTTATTTGAAATTGTAAAAAAGGAAAACTGATTTATAAAATAAATTTAAAGAAAGTAACAACTACATTAGCAATAGCATTTTATAACTAAAAAAAAAAAAAAAAAAAAATATTCATTTGGAAATTTTTGCCTTCCTACTCTGTTCTTAATAGTAAAAAATTCTTATGCTATGTACGTACATAGACTTTCATTATTTCATATGTTAATATATTAGAGCCAGGCCAACATCTATTAACCTTGCTGTACGAACGGCAAAAATCCGAGAATCCACGAGAGAACGAAACTTTATTAGGCGAAAACGTTACGAAGAAATTTGGAAAAAGAGTTTTGCAATACCTCTCTCTCTCTTCTCTCCTCTCCTACCTCTCTCTCCTTATCTGCCTCTCCGATCTATATATATGTATAATATATATACTAATAATTTCACTGATAATATATATACTGAATATATAATATAATATATTATAGTATATAGTAATATTATCATTATATATACTATATATCCTACCCAAGAATTTTGACCACGAACCGCCACTGATATATATATATAATATATTAATATATAATATATATATTATATATATATATATATATATATATATATATATAATATATTATATATATATAATATATATATATATATTATATATATATATATATATATATATTTATACATTATTGAATAAAGTATTTTTTTTAATAAAAAGAATCAATAGATCAAACTTTTTAATCAACCACATGACCCTATCCTGCCACATCACCGTGATCCATTGATTAAGCGATTAAAATCAAGATTAAGTTATTAAAATCCTAATTAAGATATTATTTGGTACAACGTAACATAAAATATGCTGTCTTGTATAAACATTTACATAAAATTTATTATTAAACATTTTATGTTATACTGTTAAACATGCAGCGTCCTATAATAGCTACTGATTAATTATGAAACTAATCTGTAAGTCATTAAAAGCGCCACAAAAAAAAAAAAAACATTACATAAATAAGTTTTTTTTTTGTATGGGTATCACAACATTAAATTTTTGTCTTTTAATGTTTATAACATTAAAAAATACATATCTAACATACCTTAGGCTTGAAAAAAATACTAACATTAACAAAATTCATTGTCTAATATTTGTAAATAGCTAACATCACCATACAGAGCTTTCTACCTATTTCGACTTTTCCAGCACTTTCTCTTAAACATCTCAGTTGTTAATTTTACATAAACATAGGGATATTATTAACAAAATTTAACAAAAATTAACATCAGTTTGTTATTATTATTATTATTATTATTATTATTATTATTATTATTATTATTATTATTATTATTATTATTATTATTATTATTATTATTATTTTATTATTATATTATTATTATATTATTACTTAAATATATATATTATTATATTATTTATATTTATTATTTATTATTCATATTATTATATATATTTACTATCACTATATATACTATATATCATAATATATATGTATACTATAATATATATATATAATATATATATATATTATATATATATATATATATATAATAGTATTATATAATATATTAAATATATATATTTATATATATATATATAATATATATATATATATATATATATTATATAGTATATATATATATATATATATATATATATTACATAATATATATATATATATATTATATATTATATTATATCTATCTATATATATATATATGAGGACGATGCTGAAACACGTTGAGTAAACGAGTGGAAAATCTGGGTGTCATGCTATTGGAGTACAGCTTTTGTTCGTCCTTGTATTAATAATAGGAAATTCACCCGTAAACGCGGTCGCTGAGGGAGATATTTTTAAATGCTACTCAATGAGAAACTGTCATGCTAGCATTTGTTTAATAGAAGTGTTGAATATTGAAGAATTTTAAAATGAATTTAAGATTTTAACACCAAAACTTGGCGTAATTTTGTTTCCTGTTCTTTATTATTAGTTTGTAAGCATCTTTTTAGTATAATTAAGAATTTAGCAAATATCCTATAATTCTTGGTCATGCTCAGCATGACTTGCATGCCCTGAATGCACGCCATGATATATATACTTATATATATATATAGTAATTATTAACTATATAATATATATATATAGATATATATGATATATATATATATATATATATATAATATATATAAATATATATATAATATATATATATATAATATATTAGTATATATAGAATATATATATATTATATATAATATATATAA
>JABUQX010067169.1:7500-40000 GCA_015478945.1 Trachelipus rathkii | reverse complement strand
AAATTGGAAAAAAGAGATTTGAATACCTCTCTCTCTCTTTCATCTCTCTCCTCTCTCTCTCTCTCCTCATCTCTACTCTCTCTCTCTTCTTCTCTATAACTAATTATAATCTAATTATATATATATATATATAATTATTATATATATGTATTTAATATTAATATATATATATAATATATATAATATATATACTATATATATATAATATATATATATTAAAATATATTAACTCATCCTACTCCAAGATATAATCTCAAGGTACGCCACTGATATTAATATATATATAATATATATATATATATTATATATTAATTAATATATATATATATATATTATATATTATAATATATATATTTATATAATATATATTAATACTATTATTATATATTCATATATATATATATATATATATATATATAATAGTTATATATACTATATTATATATATATATAATATATATATTATATAATATACTATTTATTATATAAATATAAATTTTATTCTACAATAATATCAAAAGATCAATAGATCAAACTTCTAATCAACCATACAATGACCCTATCCTGCCACCATCACCGTGATAATCTAATTGATTAAGCGAATAAAATCAAGATTTAAGTTATATAATTAAAATCCTAATTCAAGATTTTAAATTATATTTCGTTACCAAACGTAACATTAATCTAGGTTATTGTTATAACCGTTTATCAACAAATTCATATAAACATTTTAAAACTTGAAAGAAAATTCTGTGAGTATATCATCTCTATAATAAATTATTAGGTCTATGTAAGTATTAAGCGCCACAGAACAATTACATTTAAAATAAGGTTTTTTTGTTATATGATTCACTAACATAGACATTTTAAGTCTTTTACAATGATTTACATAACATTAATAAAAACATATCTAACATACCTTAGCTTAAGAAAAGCAACATGATACTATACATCTACAATATTCTACTTGTCTATATTTGTAAATAAGCTTAACATCATCCTATACAGAGCTTTACCTATTTCGACTTTTCCAGCATTTCTCTAATAATATCTCAAGTGTTTTAATTATTACTAATAACAAATTAGTAATTATTAACAAATTATATTTAACAAAAATCAATTTTTCATATCTACCATTACATTCTCTATCACTCACAATAACAAATTACTAATGCTATAACAAACAAAAGTTTTATCAGCTGTAAAAATAAATAATATTCACCTAACTAAGGAACATAATGTACAGCAACAAACCTTAGCTTCCTTATGAAACACGTACTTTCAACTTACTTTAAATTAATATATTTTACGAAGATACTTTAAAAAGACATGTGATTTTAATTTTTATTTATTTCATAATTTTTACTTTTACTTTTAGTTTTACTTATTATTTCATAAGTTATTTACTTTAATTTACAATGCTAATGTTTGCCAAATTACTGGTACATGCGCTATTTCCAAATTTCACTAGATTAGAAAAAATACATCACGACAAGGACGCAATTATTATTATAATTATTACACGGTAAACAATTACACTTATAACCTTAAAATACGTAACTTATAGTACTGCAGCATCATCTTATATCTATAACATTTTATGAAACCTTAACGAATCAATTACGAAATGTCTTTCAAGTATCCTAAACAAAATCCATACTTGTAAGCATAAAATACATTCCTTTAACGTAAGCATAATAAAACTTAACATGTTAAACCTTTACATCGTCAGTAACTACTTACCATAGACTTGAACATTATCAACATTGTATGAATAACTGTAACATACGAAAGAAGTGCGTTAAAACCTAAGCTCAGAGGACAACTGACCAATTTGTTGCGTAACGTATGAAATTAAGACCCGACTAACATGGAAACTATGGATATAAGGTTGCATAAACCCATCACTATTGCAGCAAACCTTATAATGAACCACCTCTTTCCTATTACATCAGCAGCAACTTAAGTGAGTAATATCTAACAAAACCATTATACAAAGATGGTCCAATCCTTATTTCATAAAATCCCAACATTTTTGAACATACTATATGAATTGTGATGCTACCTTTATCAAAGGAATCCTGCTAATCTTAAAATCATTTTGAAGTATGAAATTAAATGGCGATCAGTACCACAGTTCTTCTACAACTCTAAACTGTTACCTCGGAAAAACTTAAACTAAGCCTACGTTTTCTTAAATTATATATCAGTAGCAGCTAACATAGGTAATATTGACAAAACTTAGGTTTTCTAAGGTTTTTCAAAATTTTTCATATACGTTAAATACAAATTTATAACTTAAGCCAAAAGACAACGTATCATTTGACAAAGTTAGTACATATCATCTGACCAATTCCTTTAAAGATTTTCTTTGTCGCAGACTAAACAAAAACTATTATCCAAATAACTAACAATTATAGAGTTTAATCGAAAACTTACGTACCAATCACCAACTAGTGTCTCCCTCATGGTTTGTTTTAGTATGCACGTCTTAATTCCCTCATAACCTTTCTATCACTATAAAGATTGCTTTGTACTCCAGGTGCGATAATAGTGGCCAAAGATAACCTCTCAACATATTAATGTTCGTGTTCCACAATAATAGATAGCTGAAGGTTCGATATTAATTATTTTCGCTCTTTATCTATAAGCTGTTACTCTCATTATCAGACGCTAATAATATTGTAAGCTTAGCACGCGCCGGCCATATTGAGCCAAAGTGGCCCTTTGTAAAAATCAATATCATTTTCTTGAAAAAATAATGGCTGAATTTGGTGGATATAAATTGTGACAGAAAAACAGGCAGTGTATTTAGATATCTTGTTCATCAAACGATCGGAAAGCGAATTAAGATAATAAATATTTCTTATACTCATACACGCTTTTGGCACTAGGTAGTTAAGTCTCAAGTAATGGTCCATAGTTAGGTTACGTTTAAGGAAGCATAGAATTTGAAAGGTTTTTATTAAACACGGTTTAAACCAGTGTGATAGCTTTTTCCATTCAATTACAGTTTCTATTTTGACCCGTCAACGTCAACAGTTTTTATTTTTGAGGTTCGTTCTGTCATACAAACATTGTGATTCGGATTTCATGCCAAATCGATACGCCCCTATAATGGATCATGAACCGACAGAGGCACTAAAAACAGGAAAAATCACTTAACCAAATCTAACCTTAATGTAACCTTAAACAATAAATTTAATCGATTAACCTGCCACACAACCTTAGTTTCATCCAATAACTCTAAATACATTCCTTATCGAAAGCTACTTATCCTTGTGTAACACACTAACTCCCGCCCAATTAACAACCTAACGAAGGCGGCTAAGGGACAATAAAAACCTAACCTTGACCGTTCCGACAACAGCTGAACAGTGGTTAATTACCTAACACGAACTCAAATCGGAATGCATTAACACCCAAACAACACTGTTATGTTATCCCTACCTAATAATGGTCTTCTCCCCTCTAAAGCCTTAGAGGGACCTATACAGGAGCGGCTATCTAACTAACTAAAGGACGCATAACCATTGGAGGCACTCTCCACGGGCGGCGATAACTAAGCGCTTAACCTAACCTTCAACCTAGACTATTAAGGAGCTCAACCACTTATAAAAAGTTAATCGTGAAAACAATAATAATTTGATCTTATGGCATTTTTACAATTACAATTTCTAAGGTAGCATATTTAAATTAGATATATATATATATATATTTATTTATAGTATATATATTATATATAATAATATATATTTAATTTAAATATATTATATTATATATATAATTTTTATATAATTAAACTTATTCCAACTCACCAATATATAATATCACACTCCATATATAATATTTATAAACTTAAGATTCGAATGTAGTTAATATATATAATTATAATATATATATTATTAATAAATTATATAATATAATATATATAATATTATATATATATATATTATATTATATATTATATTAATATATAAATAATATATATTAATAATATATATATTATATAATTAATATATATATAAATATTATTAATAATTATATATTTATATTATAATGAGTATATCGGTATTTTGTAGGCAATAATATACATAGATAACTTTTTCTAAATATTCTAGAGTTTTATTTACTTGCTTTTCATATCCCTGAGTTTTATTATTTATCTAATATTAAAGATTCACTCCTATCTTTTATGATCCCCACATAAAGTAGCAACTTTCTCCCCTTATTTATATATAACACCTAACATAAACTAATAAATATTATATAGTGATTCCATACCCGATTTTAGGGGGTCACATTAATGAATAATACTATATAATACTTTTTAATCATCAGGAATATTTAATAACCTTAGCAAATTCTCACAACCCTTATAAAATATATATTATTATAACTATATGATCAAATATATATATTACTATAATATATATATTTATATATATATATATATATAATATTTATATAATATTATAATATTAAATATATATATAATTATATCATTATATATATATTATATGATATATATATATATAGGTAAGGGACTATAATATGGAGTCACTAAGTATGTATGGAAAGGTAGGGGTCGCTGGATATACTAGACCGGAGTGAGAAATAGTTATAGTGGAAGGCTACCGCTATCTCACCAACGAAGTACTCACTCAGTATAATAACTACTACATACCATATACTCACCAGAACTTAAGTAATAATCCCCAAAATATTTGTTAATATTATACCCTACCAAAAAATATAAAGTGAATGATAAACTGTATATATATATTAAATATATATATATATATACAGAAGTCCAAACTATCTCAAAGCCTTACAACATATGTATGTGAGAGTTAGTTTACAAGTGGGTAATATATTAACGATACTGATATTTTACTTCTCGTAAGATCTGATAATCTCTCATCTCAAAATACTTGACCTCATGTAGTAGTATACAATGACTAACAACACCTAAATAGGGGTGATACTTGCAACCGAGTAATAGTGAGTATAGTTACCGGTCACATGAATAGCCAACGATGACTGGAAACTTAATAATAATACCCTATACACACCATGGACTAGTACCAAACTCAATAAATCATATGTACATCAACTCATTAGTAACCGATCACCACTACCCTAATACTCTTATAAAATTAACACCACTCCCTAATCTAAATAATATATAATATATAAATACGTCTCTACAATATCCTAAAATACCTCATAATATGTATATATGTGTAAGATCGAACATATGACGACGTATTTAACGCATAATTCTAAAAATTAAGTTAGGTTAATTTATGTTTTAAACTAGGTTAGGTTGGGTAAGTTTTAAATAATAGTTTTCTATGCCTCGAATTACAATTTTCTTCATTTTATCTACTCGATATCAATTCGTTCAAACAACTTAAAATCTTCTTTTCACAACAGAAAATTCAAACTTTCTTCTGTTCTTAATCATCCTGACGTTATCCTTTTTCTTGGACACTCAATTATAAGGGATCAAGTTGATTTCTCATTTCTGGGCAAGCTTCAAGACAGATGGGTATTCTGATAGATGTTTCGAAGCTTCTTCAACACCTCAATATGCCCCGTTTTTATAGACGGGGTTTTATTCCCCTCGAATAGAGTATTGGCATCACCCGATGTATGGTGTCCAGACACACTGTTCTCGTTGATTAAGCGTGGAGTCTAGGGTTTTTTCGACTTACCAGTCCTACTCTCTCTAACTCTTATCAATCTTTTTTCAGGAGGTTGAACTGCGCTTCTTCACTCTTCTTTATACTATTCGTTCTTTGTGGAACAACTGCTCTTTTCTAATTCTTTCTTTAACTTAAATTCCACACTTCCCCATCCTTTGAAGATAAGCTTGTTTGCCATTATCTTCCCATCTCCAAAAACCACCCATCTCCTACTTCCCTCTGTCTCGACTCTCCTGGAAGATAGGTGACTTAACCGAATATTTTATTAATAATATATAATAATATGCATATTATTATATTATATATAAATATATATATATATATATATATATAATCATAAAACAGCGTTCTATCATGCCGTACGCGAGGTGCTAATATGTGCAACGTGGTGATCAGGGTTCACGATGGGATGTCACGGGCTTGTAGCAGCTACGAGAACTTGAATGGAAGACTCATGGCGGGTGAGAACGGCGAGCGCTGTCTGTAGTAAGGTGAGAGCTGGAAACGTGAATGAATGTGAGAGCTCGATATGTCTAAGGTCTATGTCAGCGACTAATAAATGATCGGCGTTACCTCATTATAAATATATTCCATGGGTATTATCGATGCGGGCGGGCTTACTGGTAGCCATTAGCTAGTAGAGTAAGTAACGCGCGAGCTAGGGAGGGATATAATATATAAATGAGCCGCGTCCGAGCACGTTATGTAGGAATTAGATGCGTAGGTTAGGTCAGAAAGCTCGGGCAGTATATATAGATTACGTCTGGCGTATAATCAGTAGTACTCTATTAAAATAATGCGGACGGCAGCAAACGAAAGAGGCGGGACCCGGAGGCGCACGACAAAGGGGCGGCCTGGGCAAAAAAACCACAACAACGCACGGAAGACTATTATAAATCCTAATTGCACTCGCCCGCAGGTCGCGTAGATTGTACTGGTGGCAAAGGCGTCCAACGGTAGACCAAATCGACGTCCGCCGAGAGTGTCCGCGATACCAAACTGGGCAAATGGGAGGCATATGTTCCATCATGACTCTTATCAGTCTATGCTTCACGGCGCTCAATATGTCCAGTACTCATATATATATATATATATGATTGATATGTAAAATATACGGTAGTTAGGCTAAATGTAGCGTAGGATTTATTATTACTCCGGCTTAGTAGTATAAATAATAATAGAATATCATTTAAAATACGATATATACGTGGAAGATAACGACCGGAACACTACGCTCTCACCTCAGTAATAGATGATGATAGTCTGACCGCTATATCCCACGCCCCAACTAGACACCCTTATAAGGCTCTAATATATATACAATACCCCTCACTTAGGAGCATACTCAGTATAGCCTTAACCTTTTTCGCAACTTAATTCAGTAAATAATAAAATATGCCGTACCTAGTAACCTACTAATAATATTATATATATTACGTACCAGCACTGATCCATAGCTTAGATTACAATAAGTATATATTTCACATCAGTCATAATAAAGCCTTCACAACCTCACAGCGAAGAGACATCTTAGCTCCTCATTTCTCAGTGAACATGGAACACTTCACTACAAGCCGCTAACTTTCCCCGCCTCGCGATTGAAGAATAGCCTTAGTCGAACCAGGCGCCCTTGCCCCGCTGCGTATTCGAGGAACCGGATCACCCGACTAAGTTGAAGCCACGCTTACGGGCTCGATCTTTTAAATCAACACCACTGCATAAAACATCCTGGAAGCTACTACATTCATTTACTTTTTCAGGTTCGTCTGGACTGTACACGTTTCAGAACAGCCCTGTATTTGGGAATGTCAGCTTTTGCATGGTACTCTGGGGATCATGGTCTCAAGCTACAGAGGTGCAAACCCTGTAGCAGCCTCCTTCTTTCGATCCACCGGCGATGGCACTCACGCACCTAATATGACTATTCTCACCACTATTGTGTACCTCATTATACCCTTCTTATAGTACATACTTAGCTATATAGTTCATTATACTATATATAACAATACCCATATAACCTTATTATATGATAGACATCCCCCCGCTATATACCTACTCTAATCATCCAACAATCTACTAATACGCATAATAAAGATCCCACTATACTATCTCATCACCCGTACCTACATAATAGATTCATCATCATATATATCAGTATATACCTATATTATATAATCTATTCTATATATACTATATATAATATAGTATATTATAGTATATTATAGTATATATATATATATATAAGTACATATATATATATATACTATATTACTAATAATATATATAAAATTAAGATTTAAATCTATTATTCATCATGGTTTAATGAAGGATACTGTCATCAGTTAGAATATATCTATCATTTTATATATTTGTTTTTACTATTAATATTATATTATATATATACTACACAATTAAGATATCAAACATTATGACATGTATCCTACTAAAAAAATATATATAACTAATGATCATTTAAATTATTATTATTCAATTCTTATTTCAGCAAGCTTTAATAATATATTACATTTTATATACACTTTCAGTAAATATTTCATATTAATCTTATGTTATATAATATTAATTTCCATTTTTAATGCATATATTTAAGTGCTTTTTAATAGTGTTGGTTACATTCAATACGCGTATTATATAATTTACATAAACATTTTTTATAATGTTTTAATGATTAAATATTTTTTTTATTAATATTCTTTTTATGATATTAATCCTAATTTAAATTAACGTTTGAATTTTTATGATATAATATATCATTGCAATAAAATTTGCTTTGTTGGTTTACTTTGTAGTAATTATATTAAATTATATACATGATGGGGTGAGATGGAGCCGTTTCTCAGTCTGTTAGGCGGCTAAACGGTTGTTAAATTTTTTCCGGAAAAGTGAATCGATAGTTAACTATTTTGCTTTTTGATTAAATATGTAAACGAACCATAGACTAGCACTTATGACAAAACAGAGAATTTTTTTGTTATAATTTTGGCAACTCAACAATGTATTTAAAGCATGTATTTTATATTAAATGGGGTTGTTTTGTAAAATACAATACCGTTCATATTACAATAAAACTTTAGTATTGCATATTTTGCTTTATGCACTACTTCACCATAACAAAAATTCATTTGCTGCATTGTAATATTTGTGTTATTTATGATACACATTATAGACATATTTTATCTTAATAGAAAAAACTTTTTTGATTGTGTGTACTATTTTTTAGTAAATTTTATCTCCACGTATGCTAAAAACATTATTGTAAATTGTTATATGTAACTTATTTCTGTACAATAACAATATTAATCAAAATATATAAAGCAATAATGTTATAAACTTGCTTTCATTTGACAAGCATTCAAAAACAAGCATTTATATATAATACATTATTTAGTATTGTTTTGTATAGTAAAATAATATTCATCGAACAAAAAACAACAAACTTTGTTATTGTATACTTTTAATTCATTTTACTTCCTGAATTTCATTTGACGTACGATATTTGGAAATCAAATCATATCAATTTACGTACTCAACTTTTTTCAGCTCCTTCAGTGTTTAAAACTTCATGTTTGTTATTTTTTTTTAATATAACCATTCTAATAATTAATTAAAGCCAGATTGTTGCGTTCACAAAGGAAAATTAACATTAAGCCTTTGCCAGAATCTTCTAGCTTGCAAACCTTTCCCATTTTTATATATATATATATATTATATATATATAATACGAATATATATATTTATTATTTATTTATATATATATATATATATATATATATATATATATATATTTATATTATATATATTATATAAATATGTATATATATTAATATATATATATATATATATATATATATATATATTATATATAATATATATATATAATAATATATATATAATATATATATATACTTATATATAATATAATATATATATATATATATATTAATATATATTATATATATATTATATATATATATATATATAATATTCTATAGGATATAGATATTATGTTGTGCATGTTTGAATATTAAATTTATTTATAAATAAGAGATGGCTATAATTAATTATTATATATATATATAATAATATATTTAATATAATATTATAATTTATATTATATATATTATTATATTATATAATATTAATAAATATATATATAAAATTAAATAAGTAAATAATAAGAAATAATATAAATATAAAAATAAATAGATATATATATAATATATAGTATATATAAAGTATATTTGATAAGAGGATGACCCGCAGAGAAAGAAATGAGGTAGAATCAATGGAGAGAAAGAAATAAAATTAATTTCTCCGAATATAATGCGTGTAATCAACAAATAGGGAAACACCCAAATAACTAATTGAATCTAGTTCATTTTGGACAAGGAAAGATATATATTTCGTAATAGACCAAAGATATGAAGAATTATGAAGTCGACTCGAATTGAGAGCGATGTATTAACCGTTGCCTGACTTGAATGAGAGTTACGAAAGTTTCAAAAAAATAAACACCATACCAAGAAAATTAATCTCAGTGACCATAGACAGAGCAAATAGCATAAGATGTCTTAATGAGGCCAGAATAAATCTCTAAAGAATTTTATCATAATATGATATATTTCTCAATTGATTTATATGGCCTCAAATCTAATATATAAATCAATATAATTGTTCTATTAGTAAATATGATATATTATTTAAATAATATCAATTATATTGTTATAAGACTTATACTTATATAATTATATGATGAACCAAAAAATAATTATAAATCTATAGCACTTATGTCATCAAAAATCCGCTGACTATTTGACAATCACTCTAATATAAACGAAACTTAATAGATATGAGAAATTTATTTAATAACAAAGATGAAATTAATTATATGATGAATAAAATTAAATGACAGTTAAAGTTTATGTAATTTTAAATATTTCAATGTATAATAAATTAAGAAAAGAGAGGACATGCATTCGTTTGCATATTTTTAAGGATAATAAATAATAATGAATAATCATTAACTGAAAGGTTTGACTTCACAAAGTGATATTTTATGGAAAAACATTCAGGGCCTAGCTACTCTAGGTCAATTTGTGATATAACTGCCTGAGATTATTAATATAAGGTCTTCTACTTTTAGACTGATGGGATAGGCTAATCTAAAGTTACCATATAATTTACAATTCACTCCTCGTTCTTGTATCACATCTCTATTAACTAGACTTGTTTAGTGATACTTCACAATCCCCAACTCTCATTTTCTTTGTAAATGTATAATTTTTCAGGTCACAGCTACGTGAGGGTGGGGGGGTATCTTCTGAGAAAATCTGCATTTTTATGGAAACGCTCAATGAAGAAATTCATTGGTCCCCTTGGTAATTAAAACAAGATATACACCTGACTAATTTTAACATTTACTTCCAACTGGTGGTTCATTTTCGAAAAATTATTTGTGGTTTTACAAATCATGAATATTTCTTTCAATTGGTTAATACATCAGGTTTTCAATTATAGGGTAACTTATGTTCGCTATTTCTGATTTTTATTCTTCTTCTTAAAAATGAAGGGATTCAAAGAAACACGAAGTGCTAAGTCAATTCTTGACATATGAAAATTAACCACTCAAAGTATGGTTTTGAGAAATACTTCACCAATGAGCTCTACTCAGAGATATTAATCTTTTGTAAAATCACTCAACTGATGTCCATAACAAAAACTTCGCAACGAGGTTAAGTCTTGCTTGGGAGCCAAATGTGCTTTGTGGGCATGAAACCAGAGTACAACAACTCTTACAAGAAAAATACAGAGAAAGCTTCTGAGCACGTTGTTTCTTTCATGACATCAGTTTCAATTGTCCGCGGAAATAGAGTTCATATCTTCAGACAAATTAAGGATGGCGTCCGGCCACCACCTGGCATGACTGATGGCACCTGGAAATTTAAATTCCACTTCCGTTCTTTTATATGCTCCTAGGAAAACACCTAAATTACCTCAATTGTAGGAGTCATAAATTGTAATCAGTCTCTGGTTTGTGATTCACGTGAGTTTAAGTGTTTACAATCCGCAGTTATCTGTTTGGCAATTACTTACAGAGTAGATGTCTTTTCACAATTACGTGATGAGTATCACCGGTTCAATATTGTTCTTGTTGAGCTGATATACGGGTTGTTTAGGCCAGTTGTTGATCCAAACTTCCTCAACATGACTTCCAGAATATGGTGGCGGCAAGCTAGGTAAAGCAGGCTCTCTACTTTTTTCGCTTTATTTTTTAAATGAAAAAATGTAAAAAAAATTAAATGGAAATTAAAAATGAAAAAAATTATCTCATTTTTTTGCTTCAAAAACAAAGGACGTATTTTTTTACTTAGTCGCCAAGAATCACTCAAGAAATTGCGAGATTTACTGATTGGCCTATTGAACCAAAATCTAAAATCTGGCGTTATTATTTAGGAGAGATATACTCGTAATAAAAAACTTCCATCCAATGTCTGGCAATACGTTGCCCACTGAAACTCGTACTTAAATAATTTCTCTTAAAAAAAAACTCGTAAGTTATTTAGAATTTTATAAAATTGGTAAAATATTAATGAAATAATCTTCTGGTGATCCTTTATTCAAGATATTAATAATAATATTAAAAAACATTCACTTAAGAGTATTAAAGAATGTACAGTATATTTATTGAGTTGAGAATGATTATTTTTAAATGTGAATATATATTATATATATATAATATATATATATATATATATATATATAATAAATATATATATATATATAATATATATATATTATCAGTAATAAATACCTCACACTACTATATACTTAATACATATTTAATATATATATATATATAAAGATCATTATAACAATTGCTTATCCTCGCAATTAATAAGTAGGTAAATAAAGAACTATTACGGGAAGGTAAAAAAAACTTGCCTCCTCTGGGGTCAAACCACCGCATGTTGCGACTGGGAATCGCCTTGAAGGAACTCGTTCGCAACATGCGGTGGTTCGGACCCCAGAGGAGGCAAGTTTTTCCTTTACCTTACCGTAATTAGTGCTATGTTTATTAATTATATATTATTATATATATATATTATATATATATTATATATATTATTAATATATATATATTATAGCATATATATATATTATTATATATATATACATACTAATATGTAAGCCAAAGTTGTATTATAGAATATTTGATGCACATTTAACGTTTATCAAATACATCAGACCAACAACCATCTGCCCACAAAAGCTATACACAAGCATATATAAATATAAAAAGAAGAAATTCGCAGAAGTGGAAAGGAGTGAAGTTCTCACACCACTAAAGAACAATCATACCCTAATAAGAAGACAAATACCATCATGGAGCGACAGTTTGGACAAAAAGTTATCTTAACCTTTTCAGAAGTTTCAACAAATTTTTTAAAATTTGAATTCTTCTCAAAGTATATATATATATATGTATATATATATATATATATATATATAATATATATATATATACAAACACAACCCCCAATAGAGAACATATATAGTATAAATACCTAATAATCCCAGCAACATACTACCTATTACAACCATATAGAAGTCAGAATTATAGCAAACAAATCGATCAACACCTTACAACACAGGTACAGGTATCTGTCATCAACTCAATAGACACACAACAACACAAAACCTAACAATATACCATACAACCACCCTCACACAACAAACACCTATACAAACCCCCGCAAAATACCAATACTATGACAAAACATAAAAATAAAACACCCCACTACACAACCCGATAACGACCCATCAAAACCTCAAGCATAATTAATATAAACACACCACCAATACCAACAAATACATGAAATACATAACAATCACATACTATATTTACATACGCCCTAAGTATAAATAACTAATCAACTAACATATACAAAAATAACACATACTACCCAGCCATATAAACTATATATACTAGACCTATTAATCACACATAATATAGCCCATAAAACACTATAAGACAATATAAAAGATATACACATAACATAACAATAAGCTATCTCAAACGTAACTATATATTTATATTATATGTAATAGATACACTAACAAATATATTATTTTATTAATATATATAATATAATATATATATATATATATATATATAATATATATTATATATATATATGATACAATATATAAATATATAACTCACCTAACTCAAACCATACCAACAGCACTAACACACCCAAACCAGCCACCTAACCCACACTATATATATACTAAACACCCCATAAACTAACTGACCCGCTAGCTCACCCCCAACTCCTATACCTCCACATAACTCGCAAACCATATATATTACTCAATACACACATAAAAATGAAAACTACACCCTATCACCTAACTACATACACACATAAAAACATATATATATAATCAAATAAAAATATACACCAACAATAACCTCACGTATTATATAAATTATAATACATCACCTCAAACACACCATAAAATAAACGAATACACACGACCCATATATCTCAACACCAATACCAACTCCAGCACCACTCGCACTCACCCATACACATAACCCATAGTTATTTTAGATACACACCACGCAACCCACACCACTCAATCGACTAACACGATCGCCCGAATCACCAAAAACAACTACATAAGATAACTATACGTAATAGTATGCACTCTCACCATACCCATACTACAGCTCCTACTCCACCAAACAGAAACCAACGGCGAACTAACAAGAAACACCTCTAATCACGCTCACCATCCATAAACAACCACAACCCCACTACCTCGAATAAACAACCAAATAACATAATACCTACTATATTCAGCAACTGACTCACACCTGCAAATCATCTATTCTTCACGAATAGGAAATTTAACAAAAAATCAGTTCTCTGAGCTTCACCTAACAATCTCCAAAAATGCATCTCTGACATTTTGCAGTTTCTCCACACCCTCCAAACTGGACCCATACCAGACGTTGTTACCTATCTACCTCCACTCCTCATATACCCTCACACAATCTTTAAGCTATCTGACGGTAATAATGCTGTCCAAATTTTCCAAAAGCTGAACTCAATCTGCTCAAACTTTTCCATACCAATATCCACCACCTCAACCAAGATTGCCTCCAGAAAAGTAATTCCTCCTCTCTCGCCTACCCAATATCAACCACTCCTGTTACCTATTAGTTTTATGATTAATCAGAAAGCACATGGTTGCATTTAGCGCATATAGCACAATAATAACAATAGAGACTACAGATATCCTCTATAAGATCTCTCCTCCCTCTGCACATACCTTGCACACACTATCTTTGACAACCATTCTTCTTTGTTAATAAAACTCGCGCTGACTCAATAGCTGTCTCCTTTACCAATGTTACATTAATAGTCTTTGTCTCTTGTGATCTTTAATATCTAGAAGACCTACTACCGTCGTCTCTTTCGAAACCCCACACACTATACCCAAACCGCACCGACACAACAATCGAACTAGAATCTCAAGCCGAATGGCACATCAAAAATTAAATCATAAGTCTACTTTAAACGAGTCTACATCTAACAACACAAATCCACAGACCGCAACACAAAGACGCCTAGAACCATAATAACAAATTAACCATTACCACCATAATAACATAACTTAATCAGATATTACATTAGAAACTCATAACTCATAACCCACTCCTAATTAACAAACTATAACCCTTAACCTCAGCACTTACATCCGATTAATAACCTCTATAGATAACTCTAACACCCAACACCAGAACTAAACCAAATCTCGTCCATACTGTAACCCCTAACTATATCTACCCATCAAACCCTCAGACCCACTACCACCTCAAACCAAACGCCTCAAACACACTAAAACGCATTGCTCCTGCGGACAGGTGCCTGAACTACAGAAAATCTATACCATATATGCACACACAAGTGTCAGATAGAACACCCTTTACTTGTTCTAAGTCAGACCTCACCTATCCAGGAAAACCCCTGAGTCAACTCAGCTCTGTAGACTACACACCTCTTCCACTAAGCGCAAGGTACTCGAAGGTGGCCACGAGACACATGGCTCTGAGAATATCAACGAGAACAAAGTAACCGTAGCACTCGCTCAACAGCTGAGACTAGATCAAATGCGGCCAACTCGATCCACCGCAATTCCTCATCGCCCGTCGATGATGTCCTAGACAGAGCTAAACACACAGTGCGATGCCAGACTTATCACTGCATAGAAAATACCCGCCAATACACATACATCAACCACGTGCAGAGATATACACTACAAAACTGAGAATGATCCGATTACCTATATACCCGTACATACTTAACTCCTACAACAACTGTACCAAATCCAATCCTTTTAGCGTAGATTGACGTGGATTGGCATACAACCGCTCCCGACAACTACACCAAGCCAGAAAGTGCGGCGACAACACCCACTAATAGGAACCACCACCAGCAAAAACCTTCGGCATCAACACCAAAGCACAAACAGAAAAGCGACACACGACATTCCACACACTGATTATTATACCCGAAGCCAAGCCCAGAAACTCTCTCTCCACATAACCTCACACACCAAAGAACACGAACCCCTAAGATCCCTACTCTCATATTCACCAGCAAACTATCCAACACAACCACACACAACAAGCCAGCGCATAATGAAAGACACAAAACGAAACAGCAGCAATCGCATCCCACCACCGACCCCTCTACACATACGCATCCCCACACTCTGAATAACCCTGCCTCCATAACAACCACTGCCGGACCATCGACGACAACAAGAGGCCCGTCAAATCAACAGCTCGACCGACATCAAGGAATGCAAACCGATCACACTCCCGAAACCCCATACATACAGTAACTCAGCAGCAGGCTCTAATATATAGCGCGCCAAATAAACGACGCAGAGAAAAACGCAAAACAAACTCTCACACAAGAAGCAAACAACCACCCTTCACCAACCAAGCCAACAGCACTTACCATAGAACACAAAACGATTATTGTTACTACCGTCCAAAAATACGCTAGCTCACAGACACACTACTCCACACTACATTATTAAAGAAAACGCCACAACACACATCTCAAGAGATGTATCGCAAACAGCAACGACAGCTACTCACACACGTACATCGACTGTCAGTGACCGAGTCGAATACGCAGCCCGGACAAGTCATGTGCCACCAACAAATCACATACTCAAGATCCAATCGACCCAGATCCACATCCACTCGCACATACACCCGCGATACAAGATCCCGAAACCCCCCACATGGCTCACAGCGCACTCCGGGTCATAGTATGCATACCAACGACCACACTCCCCTATAACCCCACCAACACGCCTAAAAAAACAACCACAACACCATCTCAACTAGCTGCTACTCACAACAAGACACCTCGCACAGCTCCAAAAATTCCACTCCTCTCAACTCTCCAATATCGGATCTCCTCGCCAGCCAACAACCGTCCCCAACAACCACACGCGCGCTCCGCCACATACTCCACGAACAGTCGCCACCCTCACCATTAGTACCGAAGACCACCAAAAGAGCACAAACACGCTCATACTGGTGATAACACTCAACACTCAATAACCGCTCAGTTACAAAACGCTAAGCAACAACTCTAGAAACAAAAAGCTATATTATTATTCATTATTATTATTTTATTATTATTATTACATCTATATTATATTATTATTCATTATTATTATTAACTATTACTATTAATTTATTTAATTTATTCATTTTATTATTCATTAATTCCTCTTTCCTTCAAAAAAATTAACAGAGCACTTGTTGTTAGAAGAACAAGCGTATTTATCAAGACAAAATTCCTTGAAACAAACAATGCTTAGAAATAAATATCACTACTAAACGTAAAAAAATATTTTATATGAGCAATAACTACTATAAGAGAATATATCTTTGATACCAAATCGTCATGGTAAAAATAACATGCTATTAGACAATTTATATACTATATACACTTACTATACCCTATCATACTAAAACACCCCCCCTACCAAACAGCCCTATACAAGTATATATATATAGATATATATATTATATATATATATACTATAATCTTATATATATAAATCAACACAACCCCAAACAAAATAACTCACCCCAACCTAATCACTAAATAGTACAATCAACACCTACAATCTATATATACTACTACTCTCATAAATATATATTACCACCAAACCAATTACTAACCCCCACTACCACAACCAACCGTACACCAACACCCCACCCCCACCACAAACAGCACCAAACCAATCAACATTACCCGCAACACCCCAAAACACAACACAAAACAACCAATAACCCCCAACCCAACCAACGAAACAACACAGCACCCACCAACCCCCCATACAACCCAACACCACTACATACCACACTCCACAACTTACACCCAGACAAAAACCCCGAACAAAGACAACGATAACCCCAACCAACCCACCAAAATATATGAGAGTTACGGTTAGGATCTCTCTTGCCTTCAGATCATAAGCCCAGCATTTCACGGAAAAATCATTACTTGTATGACCTTGATTGCAATTAATATGTTTTATTTTTTCTTTATATTATATAATTTTAAATTTTATATTTATTATATTTCGAATTTTATTTTATATTTTTAATATTGTTATTCTTTCATAGTTAATATGATTATGTTAATTTAATTATTTCATTATAATATATATATACTAAATATATATATATACTATATATACTATATATATATATATATATATATAGACTATCTATAATATAATATATAATATATAGTATAAAATATATATTATATAACTATATATATAATTATATATATTAATATATATTATAATATATAGTAATATATATATACTAATATACTCTAATAATATTTCCTAAAAGATATATATCTATTATATATATATATATATATATAAATATATATATTATAATATATTATATATATTTTTTTTTTTTTTTTTTTTTTTTTTTTTTTACAGTTATCACCACAGCACGTCACGGGCAGAGCCCTATTCAAGGAGGGAGGTGTACACGCCTCAGAATCAACAACTAACTATAAATTGCGCAGATTGAGCCACATCGACGCAGGCCACTTTAAAGGTGGGGGAGGATTAATTCGAGCAGGAAACACAGAAGATGGAAATTCCACAGAACAGATGTGCCTGGAAGAAGAAAGCACCGCAGTGAACTAGCCCTGGAGGTACCTACATCAACACAAAACGCATGTGCAGACGCCAGCACCCCTTAGTAGATCACCGAGGGCGACGTTAAAGGTGCGAGGTAACGAGTGATAAGCCTCCTCGAGCCACCTGCCGCTGCCACGTCCCTATATTATTATTTATTATTATTATATTATTATTATTATTATTATTTATTATTATTACTTATTATTATTATTCATTATTATTAGTTTAATTTACCTCTATTATTTATTATATATAAATTGTATAATTATTAATTATATAGGATTAATTATTAGTCTACATTATTATTATCATTTCATTATGTATACTCATCTAAATTCATTTATGTGTTACTCAGCTTATCTATGGCATTAATATATATGATTGATTAATTTTTAAGTGATTATTAAGTGTCATTATAATAGTGTATTATCGTGATTAATTTCTGTTTGTTAATAGTTATATTCTTAGATATAATTTTTAAGTGAATTCGAATGTATTTTTATTGAGTGCCATAATTATTTCTTTTTATTAATATATTAGTTATTGAATATAATATGAATTATTATATGGAGATTCATCTGTATTATAAATTGTGAATATAATATATTATTATTATTATGTATTTGAATGGAATTAATTGTTAGGGATTTATTATTATTATTTTTATTCATTACTTCATTATATTATTTTATTATTATTATTTCATTATTATTATTATTATTATTATCTATTATTATTATTATTATTAATTATTATTGTACATCATTTTCGTTTTATTAATAATTTATTATTATATCATTTTTATTATTATTTATATTTTATTATTATTATTATTATTATATATTATTATTCATTATTATTATTATTATTATTATTATGTATTATATTATTATTTAATCTTCTGGATTTTCTAGTTTTTCTGCATCCTTCCTTAGGAAGAGTTAATGCTGACTCGTGTTTCAGACATCTTATCGTTTTCTTCGACAATTCTCCTGACCAATAACTTAGCTTGGGCTATGCTCAATCTTACATTGTACTTTACTGGTGAAGTCCTGCGAACACACTCACTTTTGTCTATTTTTTTACAACTCGCTTTGATTTGGCTCAATTTTAAACGTCGCGTATCGCAGCATATCAATCTTTAATTTGGCCCTAGTTTCCAATTTTTTCAGAACTCTGATGGAATTTGGCCAGCCCTCTGCCCTTGCCAACGATGGATGATATATATATATATATTATATATAATATATATATAATATATATATATATATTATATATATATATATATAGATATATATATATATATATATTATCTTATTTTTATTTTTTTTGACCTTAGGATTATCTTCAAAATTAATTTTTCATATAAAACTTGATTACAACAAATGTTTAAAACTGTTAAAAATTGTTTACACCATTCTTAATACAACTAGCTTTCGCTCCTATCCTTTGGAGCCTTTTTCAAGTAATAGAATAACAGTTTTTCGGCTTTCTATGAATTCAGTTTCTACCTGGTTGTTTAAATTTCCTTTGTAAAAGGGTGAGGTATGCATAATTCAAACAAAAGCAGGACCTGAGCATGGGCTTCCCACTTTCTCCCATGCTCAGTAATCTATATATGGATCTAATAGAACATTACTTTATTCTTCTCCACCACCTCCTTCAAGGTTGCACATGGCTTCGGTGCATTGACGATGCATTCGTCGCTATTCCAAGGAAGGCCTACACTACACTTATTCTGAATCACATAAACAGTATTCATTCGGACATACAATTTACAATGAAAACCCCTACACCAAACCAAAACTCTTTATCGTTTCTAGATACACTAACAAGCTACCATACACTGTATATAGAACACCAACATCTACACCAAACTACATACATTGGTACTCCGCACATGTATACAACACAAAACTAGCCACTCTTTCCTCTCTGTATCTCCATGCTTTCAAAATATGTTCCCCACCACTCTAAAACATGAAACGGAATTTTTAAAAACAACGTTCAGAAATCTAAAATATCCCAATACATTAATTACAACTGCTTTAAAAAAGCCAAATCAAAATTTTATTCCAAAACACAAACAGTCCAACCTATTCCGAAAAAAAGGAAGCCGCTCTAACCTTCTAACTATCGCCCTATAGCTCTACTTGTATTATATCTAAGATCTTCAAAACTCTTCTCAACTCTCATCTAGATCATCTTGAATCTCATTCACTTTTTTCCGATCGCCGCCAGAATGGCTTTCGGCGCTCGAGGTCTACTTGGCGATATACTCCTTCCTATCTTACTTAATTATGGTTTTCCAGCCCTTAGGAACTATGGGGAGACTTGCGTGGTGGCGCTTGACACATATATCCAAAGCATTTTGACCGGGTATGGCACGCGTCACCGCTTTCCAAAAGCTCCTCCTTTGGGCCTCCTCCTTCGCTTACTTATGCCGTTTTCTTCAAATCGCCTGGTCATCGGCTGGGTTGTTGATGGGGCAATTTTCTTCCTTTCAGTCAATAGTGGTGTTCCTCAGGTTCTATCCTCTCTTACTTTATCTTCTACTTTTCACAATGATCTTCTCACCTGCACTAACTCTATCCAACCATATGCCGATGACTCGACCCTTCATTCTCCAACTTATTTCAATTCTGCTTCCTCTTTACTTCTAGAATTGCCTCGTCTTAATCGATTCTATTCTCGCTGATCTGATGATAGAATTTCCGGGTGGGGTCGTCTGAACCTTGTGAAATTCAATTTTAAAAACTCAACTACAAATCTCTCCCTCTAAGACACCTTCTAACTTTCCTATCTCTTTCTCTGGTTTCTCTCGCCTCCTGTTGACAATATAAACATCCTGGCCTTAACATAAACAAAAATGTCTTGGAAACCTCACATCACAACGGTTGCTAGGGCGCCCTCAAGAAACTGGAGTTCTGTTTAGACTGCGAGACTTTTTCCCCTTCTCAGTTGCTCCAGCCATGCTGGGGCGCGGGCCTCATCCGCCCTTTGTATGGAGTACTGTGTTCTCATATCTGGGGGACTCTGGTTCACCCGGCTTTTGATAAGGTCGAGTCAAAGGCCAAAGGCTTATAAACTGTCCTGTACCTTCCAGTTCCCTTGACCCTCTATCTTTGCGGCGCGATGTTGGTGCTTTATCTCTTTTTCTATAGGTACTGGCAGCGGCAGGTGCTCGAGGAGCTTATCCTCGCGAACCACCACCTTTACGTCGCCCTCTTAGAACTAAAGGGTGCTGTATCTGCACATGAGTTTTGCGTTGATGTAGGTAACTCCAGGCTTTTCCGCTGCGGTGCTTCCTTCTTCCCGCCACATCTGTTCTGTGGAATTCTCTCCATCTTCTGTGTTTCCTGCTGCTGAATTTAATCTTCCCCACTTCAAAGCCTGCGTCCCAGCTCGCCATTTATACCTCTACTTTAGTTGTTAGACTTCTGAGGCGTATGCAACACCCTCCGAATTAGGCTCTGCCCGTGAGTAGTGGTGACAACTGTAAAAAAAAAAAACAAATACACACAAAAACTTTCTATCCCTATACCACATGTAAACATAAACACATTAAAAATTTATACCTAAAATGTCACTTAATTCCATATATCCTAATCAAAAAAGTCCTTAAACCTCCAAAATCAAAAATAAATCCCCCAGTATATACAAAATACTGTGCACCAATTGCAACCTTAATTACATAGGTGAAACTACAGTTTACAATAGACGGTTATACCAACAAAAACAAGCTCTACACACAGACCATCAAAAATCAGCTCTCACTCAACGCCAAACAAAAACAAAACACCACATAAATCCCAAAAATATGAACGTTATTGATGGCATAAAATAACATTAAATAAAAGGAAATATCTGTAGTATTCTGTTTTTAAAACATCCCTAATTACAATCAATACTCTGGAGGCTACAAAATCGATGGTTTGCAGAATGCAATTATGCAAGGACTTTTGAACTACCAGGTAGAAGACTGAATTCACAGAACACCGAAAATTGTTTATACGATTACATGAAAAAGGCTCCAAAGGATGGGAGCAAAAGCTAGTATTGCTAAAATATGGTGTAAATAATGTTTAACAGTTATAAACATTTGTTTTAATAATTTTAAATAAAGTCTAATATCACTCAAAATTTGACAACCTAGAACATTAAATATACAATCAAAGCACATTTCTTAATATTAAAATTCATATATATATATATATATATATATATATATATAGTTAGTTATATTGAGTTAGTTATATATATATATATATATATATATATATATATATATATATATATATATAAATATATTATTATATATATATATATTTTATTTATTTATGTTTATTATACATTTATATATTATATATATATATATATATATATATATATATATATATATAAATATATATATAAAAAAGAAAATATATATATATATATATATATATATATATATATATATATATATATATATATATATATATATATATATATATATGGTAGTTGAGTTAGCTGCCCACTACCACATTATCATTTGCCAGGAATGCTAATGCATACCTTGGATCAGGTCGTTACCCTCAGTTTTGGGGAAAGAAGGTGGGTGATGATGACGATGATGATATATTTATATATATTATACTGGACGACAAAATTTGACTTTTGTCGGTTAAATGAGTAAAATGGGTGTTTCTTATGGAGTTTTGTAGTGCTGATTCCGAATTTTACATACATTTTGTTGTAATTCGGAAAAGCGTTTTAAAAACTTAATATTGTTATAAATGATAAGCTTTAGTTAATTTACTCACCTTTATACTTCTAAAATTAAATGATTTGAAGATTTCACTGTAGTTTGCTTGAGGAACATCTTTTGTCCCCAACAATAGTCTGCAAGCTTATTTGGATTCCAATTTCCATAACATTTTTCGATAGTTGAAATATCTTGGTGGAATTGCTCACCATGGTCACTGCCATAGCGCCTAGATTGCAAAGTTAGAAAAAGTCCATGTGAAATGAAGCTTAAATGCTTTAGGGGACATGTTACATCCCCATTGCTGTTAATTTCGAAGGAGCTCGGAAACCCAGTTTTTCATAGTTGCTCTATCTTATTGCTGCTCTGTGAAACCCGAAGTTACACCTTTTTTAAAGGACTTCCATGGTTTTTCACTATTATTCAAGCTTTCATCAAAAGATGGTTCTTCATTAGCTCCCTTTATTTGTGCCAACAAATATACCCTGATCCTAGGAATTTCTTATTACACATGAAAACCCTACCACTTTTTATCTCATCGCTTAGAAAATTTCTTCACAACCTGAGTTTGATCTGTAAAGTGCTAGAGCAGATATACTGAGTTCAGGTTTCACAAGTGGTTGGAAAATTACTTCTTTTTATTTACAGGCATGGATTTCTTTAGCCATTGCTTCTTCTGGACAATATGATTTTGCGATCTCTGCAATCCAACTCACATTGAAAACAACAAAATTTAGTATATCCTTGTTGGAGACCTAACAAAAGTGCTATAACTTTAAAATCGCCGCATATATTCCAAGAATGCTGTTCGTATCGTATTTTCGATAACAAAATTTTCATGTTGTCGTAGGTCTCTTTCATATGGGCTTCATAGGCAATAGGAGTCGAAGGTTTCACATTTTCATTATGAAGAAGCACTGCTTTAAACTGAATTTAGAAGAATCTATAAACAATCTCCATTCCTTAGGGTCATGACAGTCTCCTCATTCTCTCATTAATGAATCAACATCAGTACAATACACCACCGTTGCCTAGAAAAAGTGTTGAATTTCTTCGCGTCGCCGATAAGAGGAAATTGTAATTCCCTTCTCAAGGAAATTCAACCCTTAATCTAGCAGCCACACTCTGCCTGTTTCTTTGACAATGATAGATCGCGAACTAGGTCATTGAGTTCATGCTGATTAATTCTATGAGGTTCTGCTGACATTCCACTGTAATCATCTTCAAAGTCGTCATTTTTCTGGACGTACTGTAAAATCTTCTTCTATTTTCTTGGACAGGAGACGTTACCTACAGGTGATGCAGGGACAGGAAGCTCTTCGCTGTGAGGAACAGGCTAAAGCCGAAGGTAGGTTTTGATATTTAATGGTCTTCTTGGTCTTGATTGTTATTCCACCAATTTTTGTGAAAATAACAGTCCATTGCGTGATCTTTTGGTTCCCTCCATACCAAGAATTGCAATGGCATATGTCTGGACTGTCCGTTAAGCCAACCAATAAGTAATGTTATACAAGACGCACAGCAAATATGAGGTGCCTAAGATTTATCTTGATCACCATTTAATTTCAAAATAAAGTTTATGTTTTTTATTAAGGGAGTAATATTCCCCATATTTGGGACTTCAATGTTACCTCACCACAAATGTAACAAAATTTGTTTGGATCATTTTACAGTTTCGTGGCATTTAATTACAGTATTCTGATCTGTAAGTGAAATTAAATAATTTGAACGTATATATATATATATATATATATATATATAGTATATATATATATATATATATATATATATATATATATATATATATATATATATAAATATATATATATCACACACTTCACATTAAACATCCAGATACAAACTTAATCAAAATAACTCATGAAAACGTCGGACCGAGGTTTATATTTATCGAGTTCGTGCTAAACATGTTTTATCATGTTTTGGCGTTTATTTTATCTATTTGTTTATTTATTATACGCTTTATATTGCTGGAGATCACCTTTTTTTCAAAAAATCGCAAGAAAATAGAGTTAAACAAAGCAAGACATTTTACACTCAGTGAATATACTGTTAGTTCATAAATATGTAAAAATTGATGAGAGCATCCAAGCCTGCAAATTTGGAGATTTTATTCTGCTCTCAGCGTACCAAAATACATAAGAAATATTCATGATATCCATTTAACAAAATTTCTAGTCGTCCAGTGTTATCAAAAACACGAGTAAATTTACATAAAGAATTAAAATTGTTAGCTGAATGAGCTGGAAAAATAAAATACAATAAAATCTAAATAACCTTGAAAAATCTGGACGAAGAAGGCTGAGCCGCTGCATTTTATGATAACTTACCAACCAAAAAAGATAATTGGGCTTGCTAATTAAAGTGATCTTAAAAATCTTAACGAATTTCGCTAATTTTAAAGAAACTTACTGAAAATATCAGAAATCTGCTGAATTAAGGAAAATCCCAATGAAAACCACTGGAGAGCCCTCTCCTCTCTTACCAAAAAACTTAATCACGCAAAAATAAGTTTAAATGCGACTCAAAATTTTTTTGCCCAGAAATGTTTTTAATTAGAAAAATGTTAATTATATTCATCGGGACCCAAGCTACAAACGCTTAACACACAAACAGTTTTCAACTGGCGCTCCGACGTGAGCGGTAGTAGAACACTAAAATATTACTTTATAGGCTTATAATGGTGTTGAAGAAAGAAGATTATTTTTTCATGCTGTAAATACGAAATTTGAATACTTCGTAACTTTTTCTAGGCTTATTTCTTAATTTTTTTTTATTTCTTTTCAGCTCAATTAAAATATTTCCTGAAAATCTGAAAACGAATTATTTTCCCCATATTCAAATGTTAATGAAATTTGGCATGCTGGCAAAAAATTTTTTTTGTGGGGCTCCACCTGTGGTTTTCATTACGATTTTCCTTAACATATTCCAGATTTTTTCAGTAAGTTTCACCGAAATCCGGGAATGCCGTTTCTCTCCTTTTGGACATCTCTCATATTGACCCCTGTTTTGTCTAAAAGTCCCTTCGGTTTATATAAAAAGAGTAACTTTTGAAAGTTTTTCAAAAAAATGATAAATAAAAGCTTACTTATCTAAATACTTCGTCATAATTTTATTTTCTTCCTGATTATTATTATTATTATTATTATTATTATTATTATTATTATTATTATTATTATTATTATTATTATTATTATTATTATTATTATTACCCCACTTCTTTATTTTCTGTGTACCTTTTTCGTCTCTTCCTTTTTCCAATTTCAAGAATGTATGTTCGTATTTGCAAGCTCCTCCTGTGGGTGCATCCCCTCTTCCCGTCTACCTTCCGTGTGTCCGTCCCTGCAATGGCGATGGGCACTTCTCGTTCTGCGCTTCCACTGGCTGGGGGTACAGTTTAGAAACTGGTCCATTTCGTCTTTGACCAGGCCGCCTATTGTAGATGAGCCGAATCTTGACTCTCCTCCGAGAAGGCAGTCCTGCTCTTTGGTGAATAATCTGGAAAAAATGTTTTGTTTTTTTTCGTGTGGTGCACCGTTATCATCTGGAGCTACCAGGCGCGGTGTTACGGGGCTAAGAGTAGGCCACAACCAAGGCCCGTTGCTACGGTGTGGGGTTTTAGGGGCATATTTTGGGTTTCCTGTTCTGATTTAGCGTGAGGGGGCATGTACATTTTAAGAACCTTTTTTTTTATAGACGCAAACCGTTATGTGATTGACTATTTAAGTTTAATTGCCTTTATTATTATTATTATTATTATTATTATTATTATTATTATTATTATTATTATTATTATTATTATTATTATTATTATTATTATTATTATTATTATTATTATTATTTTGTAGTTACATATTATCACTTATTTTCTAACTAATTTATCATTTTACCGCCCACAGAACCAAAACTTACATGGAGGTACTGTAAGATGATAGTAAACAGGTAGCAGGATATCAAAAGGTTATTCATTCGTTAATAAATCTTAAAGTACCAACGCTATTAAATATGTACCAAAAGAATATTGATTATGTAAGATTAATTATTGATTATTATTATGATTGCGACAGAGAAATATATGACAATAGCGATCATGAAAATAACTGATTAAATAAATTATTATCATTATATATTTAGTAATCATGGTAGAAATTATGTTGGCTATGATAACAATAACTTGCAATTATGACATCAATAGTGAATTTATTGATGATGATGATGAATTATATTTTTAAAGATTAATTATTATGAAAATTATAGCTTGTAGCATTATTACTAATGATATTAAATTAACTGTAAAGAAATCATGTTGTACCACTATATATATATATATATATATATATATATATATTATATAAACAAATGAATATAATGTCTATAGTATATATATATATATATATATTATTATATAGTTAAAGAAGAAAGATATATATATATATATATATATATATATATTATATATATATATATATATATATATATATATATATATATAATATATATATATATATATATATATAGTATATATATATATATATATATATATATATATATATATATATATATATATATATATATATATATATATATATATATATATATATATATATATATATATATATATATATATATATATATATATTATATATATATATATATATATATATATATATATATATATATATATATATATATATATAGTATATATATATTAGAGGTGTAAGGATATTCGCATCCGCATCCGCATCATTTTTCCCTATCCGCTACCTGCATCCGCATGAATTTTTTTTTGCGGATAGCGGATAATATTCATTTATGAATTATGAGACTAAATGTTCTTCAATTTCTGCAATGCAAGATGATCAGACTTCGTTGGAATATTAAAGTTTCTATACATGCTTGAAAGAATGTGAGAAATAAATGAAGCTGTTTTCCTTTTTTTTTACGCTACGAACAAACCAAAGGTGAAAGGCCTCAGATAGATGATAATGCGATTTTAGGTAATTGTATTACTCTTTTTAAACTCTTTTGAAAAGGTAACTAAGACTATTAGCTCATAAAATTATTGTTTGTCAGACTGGATTCTCTAGTTGGAACGATGAAAGCTGTGTTAAATACTGCTATTAAAAGTAAGGGACTTCAAGGATGACAGAAACACTCATGCTGAGATAGATAATAGATTTCAATTTCTGCAAAACGATTACACATGTGCAAAGGCACTTTTCGATTCTAGATGCAAAACGAAATTTCTTGAGCCATATTTCATATAGGTTAAAATTTATTTAGTATGTTTATGTGATGAAATGCTGAGCAAAGGCAGAAATTTCACCAGTCTATAAAAAGAAAAGATTACAGAAACAGACACACATTTACTACCATCTATTAACGAAACCATTACTGAATCAATGAATGTCAATCCATGAAGCGATGAAGAGTCTTGTTCAGAGGTGTCAAAAAGACACCCTGTCCATCAGACATTATCAAAGCGAAACTCTTGAATCGGATGTTATCCGTTATTTGATGGCGGATAACGGTAAAGTTTTCCACATTCCGCAGAATCCTGCTAGGGAATTCCTATCACGCCTTCATCATGTAACTAGTGAGTATCTTTTTAGCGGTGCAGATCCATTTACAAAGAAAAGAGAAGCAAACCTCCTTTGAAAGGGCTCAGAAGTTTTAGTTTTTGTTGAAGCATAGTTTGAGAATTATTAACTTCAAGTACTATTATATATATAACCTTTTCCAGTGGGTGGAGGCTGAGGAAAGAGATTGGTGGGGTGCAAAAGAGTTGGGTCCACATCCCGCAATCTGGTAACAGGTATATATATATATATATATATATATATATATATATTATTATATATATATATATAGTTATAAAGAAGAAGAGTATATATATAGATATATATATATATATATATATATATATATATATATATATATATATATATATATATATATATATGAAGTACTTGTGGCTAAGACTCTAAAAACTTAACTATCCGCTATCCGCATCCGCAATCCGCGGATTTCTACTATCCGCATCCGTCTGCATCCGCGGATAGTGAAAATCACCATCCGCTACACCTCTTAATATATATATATATATATATATATATATATATATATATATATATATATATATATATATATATATATATATATATATATATATATATATATATATATATATATATATATATGCTATTTATAAGATGACTCCAGGAACGAAAATCAATAAAAAATGTATCGTTATTTCAATAATTTTAGGTAAATACATTACAATTTAGGGTAAACCATTCCTGAACCTGGGGGATCATCTTGGTTTCAAGCACCTTGATGTATTGATCCTGTCGCATTGTCCCCTCTACAATGTACAGCCGTCCCGTGCCTTGACTGCTGATCACAGACCATACCATTATGCTGAGAGGATGCTTCACTCGCTTAACGATGCAGTCCTCTTTAAATTTCTCATCAGGTCTTCTGACAAATTCAGACTTGTCCATTTAAATCTGCACTGTTGACTCATCCGAAAAGCAAACCTGAAAAATATGTTTTATTTTACCACAATTGTAAATCATACAACCTAGCCTTTATACAGTATGTAAACAGTTACTGTAATGTACAGAACACTAAGTATTAACTATTGCCTACAGTACTCACTTTATTCCAGTCATCGGCAGTCCAGTTCTTGTATTCTTTTGCCCATTTGAGGCGCTTTCCTTCATTGCCGGAGAAAATTGTTTTTTAGCTGGTCGGTGACAGGTCAAGCCCAGGTCTTTGACGCTCCGACGAACTATGCCTAGAGAAATGTTGACGCTGATCTTCTAACTGAACTTAGATAGTTACGAGTGGCCTTCTAGTTTTCAGCAGTCTCTCCCTTATTTTTTTCTTTGTCAGAAATAAAATTTTTTTTCTGACCGCACTTGTTCATGTTTGCATGGTTTATTTTATTCATCAGACAGATGCACGCGATATTTGGCTAATTGATGCAATTTGTCTCTGTAAATGTTAGTGTGCTGCAATAGTTTTAATTTCGGAAATTTTCCTTGGAGAGAGGTCCTTAGCTTTTCCCATGTTGAAAATACAGTACTGTATAAACTGGAAAAAAATCATCAAAAAATTCAAAAACGTTATTATTTCGGAGTAAAACCATTTAAAATATACTTCCTAAACACATAGTCACACAAAAAGAAACGTTATTCTAAACCAACACATCATATAACATCGAAAACAATCACCCAAACAACGTAGCTGGCAAACGTCGACTGACTCACATACTATCTATGATAAAATGGCGTCTATGCAACAGATGGCGCATCCAGAGAGTTGCAAAGTACAAATTTACAATCTGCGGATATACCTATTTCATAATAATAATAATAATAATAATAATAATAATAATAATAATAATAATAATAATAATAATAATAATAATAATAATAATAATAATAATAATAATAATAATAATAATAATAATAAAACTAGAAATAAGTTTTGAAATAAAATAAAGCAGCTTAATTGAGAAATTCAATATTTTAGCAGGTGGCTCTAATAATATGAGCTACCACTGTAGTGATATTTATTATTTTTCCTATGGATATTAAAGCATCAGGTTTCTAAAACGATATTGGCACCAAGTGTCGTTATCAAATTTTAAAGGCTTTTTTTCCACTGGTCCGTGCCTGATTTAACGAAGCATTGATTTGTGATTTGAAAACTATTTATATTTCGTATTTTTTTAGCAATATTCATAATTTATTTATGAATAATTAATAATTTCGTTTGTTTATTAATTACATAATTGGTAATTGATTTCGCGCCAGAAATGATGGCTATAAAGGGCTGAAACGAGCTCAAACCTCACCTATTTGTCATAACAAATGCCTTTCAGACCGTTTGCCTGAGTCATATTCATTTCTTGCCTTTGGTCTGCAACGATAGAACATCTGTACTTCAAGATCATTTTATTTATGGCAGTTAAGATTAAATATTAAATTCATTGACGACGCTAATCCTTCTGAAAGACAAGTCACCTTCCTCGCTTAGTGTCTATCAGAAGATAGAGTCATTAATTTGGTAGGGTCAACTGCAGTCTTTTTTCTGTATTGGCAGTTTGAAGGCAACCATTGAAATTTTCCTCCGATGTTTTATCATTTCTTTATAGTGAGATATATTTTGTGTTTATATGGTCAGCCTCGATAACTAGAATTACTAATTCTTTATTTCTTTTCCAGCTTAACCATTCCCTTCTGTCCCCACTTTCATCTATTAGAGATATATTTGCTCAAAGTAAGACATATAGTCTCTACACTTCCATTTGTTAGAATCGAGCAAAGGCGGTTTGTGGGCACGATTACAGCTTGCTTTGTGGTTATATGTCTCAGCTGTTGAAGTTCTCTTATATTTATTTGTTCTATCTTCAGCTTCCTACATATATTTCAGTTTGGCTTCACAAATTCAAATCTTTGAAAGAACTTAAGCAAAAATGAACAAATTCTACAAGTTCATTTTGATATCTCTTTCTCTTAATAGCCGGTAAAAATTTTAGGTTATCGATAGTGTTGGGTCTGCAGTTACAACAATTTAGATTTTTTACTTTCTTTTATAACCTAATTCTATTATTGTCCATCTTAAGCAAAAAAAAGCCACCTCATTTCAAGCACACTTAGTTTTGCCAACAGATGCTACTGAAAAGTTTTTTTTTAATTGTTTTAACCACAACACTTAAAATT
>JABUQX010067169.1:0-5000 GCA_015478945.1 Trachelipus rathkii | reverse complement strand
ATTAATTATTTTTAAAATTATTAATTAAAATATTGATTAAAATATTAAAAATTAAAATATAGATTATTAACGTATTAAAATTATTTCATACGACGTTTGTTAGTAAGTTTATTATTTGAACCAACAGGGTTCAGAAAAAAAAATGAGAAGCTCTCTCGTCACAGACTTTGCCAATGTCAATCTTCTCACTTAAATATTAGAACATTAGAAATATATGAGACAGTGAGAAGCCACATGAGCCTATCGAAACTGTCCAGGCAACTAAATAGAAAAAATCACCAAACATGATCATACAAATCCACAAACCACTCTAGGGCTTGTCAGTAACTTACATAGCACACAAAGTCTACCACAGAAAGAAAAGTAAAGCTAAAGTACATGCTAACCAAATCGGTTTAAAATATTTTATCCTCCCAATCAAATAATATGCTTGTTCTCATATCATTATGGGGTCCTTTCCACGGCCAAGAATCTTGAAGATTCTACAGACGAAATGTTCCACGAATCAAGATTTTGAATCGCTACAGCAATCAATGTCCTTTGTCGCGAAGAATATTAAAGATATACATTTATCTTTATTTTTTCACTGCAGAAATTCCACTATTTGAATGTATTATCTAACTGAGGTAGCGAAAAATAATCTTAATAATAAAAAAAATCATGAATGTCTTTATTACTAATTACTACAATAATAATGACATTGACAAACTAAACATTGAAATAAGACACTACTACTAGTCCTACCATAAATGAAAAAAATGTAATCCTTGTAATTTGTGAAATACTTTTTTCCTACAAATGAAAATTATAAATAGTTTAAAACTAATTAAAATTGAATTTAATATAATGAGTTACTGTAACATAAACAATGGTTTTCTATTATTGAACACGCACCTAATAATGTATCTTTTATGTTTGCATGCAAATATTACATTCTAATATAGTAATTACTGTTAAGGCAAATATCAAATATTTCTAAATAACAAAGATTGCGAAAGCCGATAACTCAAAGAATCTCCTGCAACCATAAAATTTAAACAGTTTTCGAAGATCTACTGAACGGTGATATTAGCAAATATTTGTGTTGCCATCTTCGAAATCTAAAAGAAATATATTTAAGGTAAATAAATGATTTTTTTAGTATCTGTCAAAATTGATGAATATTGGTTCTTGATGATAGTTTCTTCTCATTTCTTTAATAATTCAAATGATGATTCAAATGTGTTGGTAATATATTTTAATAACAAATATACCAGAATATTTAATACGATAATCCGCCTATCATAAACGAGAGAGTCACGGGCGAATTACATAAGAAAAGAAAATAAGAAAACATGGCTGAAAAGTTCGGCGAACGACGAATGCATATTTATGCAAAGTTCCCGACGATACTGAGAGAGCGGAGTTGACTTGCGAGATTTACAGCCCAAAACTGTCTAACGTTTTGATCTATTAATTAAGAGAGTATTTTCAAAAAAAAAAAAAAAAAATGATAGAAGCGAGGCCACTCAAAAAAATCCAAGCCATGATTTTAAAGGTTCAGAACAGTTAGCGCGTTTCGCGCTATAAACATATGAACGAGCGTCATGGCTAGGAGGATTTGAGTTGCCACGTTTCCCAAATTTGAATCTTTTTAAACATTTTACCAACCTTTGAAATAAATTTCAGCTTAAGAATTTAAAAGTAATTAGAATGCTGCATTACCATTATTAAGATAATCTTACTAAAAATTTACATGTGTTTTTCTGACGAGTTAAATTTTGTTTAGTGGAAAATGAGTATACTTTGTTTGGTGTCATTAAAATTTTGTGTTCGAACCAGAATTCCCAGGAAACAGCGTTCGACGGTTATGTCGTAAACCAGAGTATATTAAAAATCTTATTGGGCATTATTGACTTTTTTTAAAGAAAAATAAAAATTTTAGTAACCATTATTTTAGTAAACAATCAGGCAAAATGTATTCTCAAATTTACTTATCAGAAATAATGTAAAATACGCAAAGCGAAACCAAAATCCGTAAAAGTGAGTTGTTCGGAAGAGACAGAGCTTAGTCCTATCTGTTTACTAAGCCTCAGCGCGCGTATGCAAGTGTATAGAGAAAATCAAAGAGTCACATTTAACCAATAATGTAAACGATATATCGTTTAATTACATTATGAAATTATTACACCTAAACATGGGGACAATCTTGAATGTGCTTTTTTCCCTCCTAATCTACCCTCTTCTTCGTAGCAGTAGGTAGTCTATCCAAAAATTTTAAATTAAATTCTTAATAAATTATGTAAAGGTTTACCATAAAATAAGAGTCAAGCTACAGATTTGAAAAAGCAGCCCTGAAAGAGAACGGGAGGTTAAACTGGATCATCTTTCCTCCCGCACCGAGGCTAAAAACCAAAATAGCTGCAAAGAAAAAAATCCCTCCGCGTGCCATTAGCCAACGCCAAAGAGACAAAAAAAAAAAAAGAGGAAGAAAACAAATTAAAATGAAAACTAGGGAGATGGAAAAAGATAAAGAAATATTATTTTTATTGCCTTTCACTATTAAAGGGAATTTGGAACAATTAAGTTACACGACTTTTATTTTATTATCACCTTGTGATTAATATATATATATATATATATATATATATATATATATATATATATATATATATATATATATATATATATATATATATATATATATATATATATATATATATATATATATATATATATATATATATATTAAAATATGATCACTTTTGAAATTATAGTAAAAAGTCGCCAACGTCTCCATATTTAGCGCACAACAAAAATAAGTAGCAAATGGCAACCTCTCAATTTTTTCCGAGGTGTCGCGTAATAGTAACCTTACCATATATATATATATATATATATATATATATATATATATATATATATATATATATATATATATATATATATATATATATATATATATATATATATATATATATATATATATATATATATTTTTTTCTTTCTTTCTTCACCTTCCTCTTTGCCCCAGATTGGGGGTAAGGTGCTGTACAAGCATCGGAAAAGAAAAGCAGTAGGAGAACATGACAAACGTCGAAAAGAAAGCCCAGCCTTACCGCCCCCTCTGTACCCTTACTTAGTGAGAGTTCGTTTGCAGCCAGGAAAATCCACCCTAGAGCTTCATGGGACCGCGACGGACCCTCTACTATGGTAATCGTCAATGTAGGGTTCATCCCCTGGCCCAGGTGGGCCACAACCATGCCCCCATACAAAACCCCGCCATTCTCTCCTATCATGTACCTTTATTCTCGCCTCTGCCAAACTCACATTTCTCTCCTTCAGACATTCGTTCACCGACTCAATCCACTTTCTCTTCGGTCTCCCAGCCGGTCGGTTCCCAACACACTCTCCACTATACATCCGCTTAACCAACCGATTCTCTCATTCATCCTTTCCATGACCAAACCATCTCAACATACTTTCATTTCCATTCTCTCATTTACCCCCTTTCTTCACACCACACACCACTTCTAATACGTCTATTCCTTCCTTATTAATTTCTTTTCACATCTAGTATGCCCTAAGATTGTCCATCTGAACACATTAAACTTTAGATCTATACTTTTATTCCAGACCATCATAGTCTCACTACCATACAATAACACAGGTACAACATACCCTCATGACTAGCGCACTCAAGACTAGTCCCTTTACATTCACCGAACGATTTAATTGCACCAGCCACCTTCCTGCCATTCACAACTTTCCTACTACACTCTGCATCATCCGTTCCCTTCTCATCCAACACATACCCTAAATATTTAAACTCAGACACTTGCTCCAGCTGCTCATCATCTAACATAACTTCACACTGAGGACTGTCCTCACTCACAACCATAACCTTACTCTTATCTACGTTTACTTTCAAACCCCTCCTTTTACACACCCTGCCAAATCTCTCTACCAATCCTCTCAAACTCTCTTCAGATTCGCCACACACAGAACCAAATCATCCGCATATAATAGGTAGGGCACCCTCCACTCCTCTCCATTCTCCATCATTCTAACACCATTTCCTGCCATCCTCACCTCGAATTCTTTCATAACCCCATCCATATACACATTGAATAGCCAAGGAGACATAACACAACCCTGTCTCACTCCTAAACCAATCACCATTGACACCATTTATTCTTACACACGCTTCACTATCGTCATACATACTTTTGATTCCATTCAGAAGCCTACCACCAACACCACATATCACTAATACCTGCCATAAAGCTTCCCTATTAACTCTATCATACGCCTGTTGTAAATCCATAAAACCTAAATATAATTTATTCTTCTTCTCCCTCATTTTCTCAATCATTTGTTTCAATGTAAAGATTTGATCCACACATCCTCTACCACTCCTAAACGCACCTTGTTCTTCACCAATCAGTCCTCAGTCACTCGACGCACTCTTTCAACCAAAATACCAGCATATACTTCCCTACAACACTCAATAAACTTATTCCCTATAATTTCTAATACTAATTCCCCCTTTTCTCCTTACCTTATATATAAGTACTATACCGCTCTCCTCCAATCCCTTAGAACTATACCCTCCATAAACGCTTTATTACACAACTTCCAAATCCAATCAATCACCATCTCGCCTCCGCTCTTGATCATTTCACTAGTAATTTCATCTATACCTGCAGATTTACCATTCTTCAACTTTCTTACTCTACCCATTACCTCCTCCTTACTAATACCCGCTTGCATTCTTAAAATACCTATTCTTTCTTGTACCATCAAAAACCACACACATTCACCAACACCTCATCATTACTGTTAATATTGTGTAGATTTTTGAGTTTCTTCCACACTCCCCCTCACATCCATTTCATCAGTTACAAAAGCACCATCCCTATTCATTATTCTAAGCTGAAGGGCTGAAAAACGCGAAAGCGTTTCACGATAGCGCAAAAACGGGCTGAAAACACCCAAACCTGATCTGAACGAAGTACATC
>JABUQX010067168.1:0-42162 GCA_015478945.1 Trachelipus rathkii | reverse complement strand
GTTTAAAAGTAAAATCCAGCCGTGGATACCGAGTGAGCGCGGACTCTTTTCACAATGATATTCCTTTCTCCGGACGGAATGACAACTGATAGATGATCCTTGGCCGTGACATCAACTCAATTCCAAATTCCAGTTTCGGCTTCCAACTCAGCCTTTTGGCTAGACCTCCTAAAAGTGCCAAAATCGTACCATGATTAAAAACAAATTTATTAGTTAAAATTTTAAAATAAATAAAACAATAGTTATTAATTAATCTAGCCTACCGCTTCAACGCGGCTTCTTCTTATCGAATCTTACCTATAATCCATCGATATATTTTTCAATAGTAACCACTTGTCACCTCTCCATAATTTTCTCTCACACCTGTATCCAAACTAAGTTCCAACCGCTTCAAATCCGAAATGACCAGTTTGACTTTTTCTTCTCGATCTATTCTTTCTTCCTTCACTCAAATAAAGCATGGTTTCATCAAGGCAACATCCGTACCACTGATTTTCAAAAATTTCTAAGCTACTTAACTTTTCCAAATTGAGCCCTGGATTTATCAAATCTTGGCATCTCTATGACCATACTCCCCCCCAACACATAGTTGAAGTGACGAAAAACTGTACACGTAGACCACACACACCCAAAAAAAATTAATCAACCATATAATAATTTTGTATGAGCACAATGCTAATCACGTAATCCCAAAACTCCACATCCGCGTCTTACAAACGAACGGGTTACTCTATTACATTTCCGTGAATCACACACTAGCAATAATACTAAGTAAAAAAAAAATGAAAAAGTTAAACTACATTAACAATACATGTAATCCACACCTGATCAAACGAATTAAAATTTTTCGCTCTCTATTATATTGAGAATGCAAATTTATCCTAAAAAAAAAGACAACAATCTCAAGCAATGGCCACGACGAGCAGGCAAGGGCAAGTTCCACACTCTACGGAAACCACCAATATAATCGATTTGATTGCCCTATTCCATATGACCCTTTTAATAATTTACTAAACTTTTAACTTGTTCAGTTTTATCACCTTGAAGATTTGGCGGAGGAACTAAAACAATGGACCCACAGTTAAAAAGAAACCCACCCATTTCACGCCTTTCAAGAAAAATTGTTAATTTTTAAAATATAAAGCCCAATTATCTATTAAATATTTACCATCATTCCTTAACCATGAAGGATTCTTTTGTTCCATTTTACATATATATAACCTCATTTCTCAAATTGTCTCCACAATTATTAAAAATTTATAAACATTACAGAGGTGTAACTTCTATTACAAACGCTCATAAATGGAATTCAGAGGTGAATAGGATCTGTTTCTTTTTTCAGATTTCATTCCCATTCCTCAGAAAATTCACCAATTAACTATACTAATTATATAACGTTAAAAGCCACACAAGAAGGAACATTCAGACAATTCATTTTAAATAATGGTTTTACAACTTATTCTAAATCCGGTGAATTTATCGATCTTTTTTAAAAATCAAGTATTTTTTAAAATTTAATGGTAATCGGTATATTTTTAATGAATCCTAGAACCAAATCTTTGACCACATAAAAATGATTGTTTTACACGTAAAATGGTAAATAACTCCACTCCACCACAATGACTCTTCCTTGAAGGCCGATTGATTCGTTTGAAACCCGGTTGAATCTAAATGTATCTCTCTTCATCTAGTATAATGACAACCTATCATTTTTACCGCGAATTATTCTTCTTGTAGTGTGATTCTAAACCATAAATAATCATTAAACTATAATAAACTCATGGATTGGTGATAACAATACCTTTTTTATAATTGTATATACGTTGTTATTTATCCGATCAATATACCTAAATCACACCAATCTCTGTTACCGTTGATAGATATTAAGATCCTATTAGTATTTCTTTTCCTTTTGTATATCCAAGTATACGTTCTTTATGATAATTAATATAAATATTTAATAATATTAATATTGATTAGACCAGCGTGCGTGGTACCACTATTTCAGTAACGATAATAATAGTATATTTTAAGAGTTACCTAATGTCTAAGGTTATACCGGACGGTACTAAATCCAACTACATATATACGCAAATTTATCATTAGGTTTCTAAGCCTATGTTCCTAGAGAACCTCCGACTCAATTCATCAAGGAAACTTACCTGTTTGCTAGTGAATACGAAGAGAACAAATAGACACGCACTGTATGATTAATACGGATTCTGAAGATGGGTGGCGAAAGTGGTAGTTAATTATATATCCGGTCCGTTGATTGACATTTCGTGACTCAAGTCCAATTCCAAAGTTTCGGGCTGCCGAAACTCGAGCGCTTGGCCGTAGCTCCCTAAAGCAGAGTGGAGAGCCCAAATGACAAAGGATATAGATTAGGAAAACACAAACTTCATTAAAATTTTAAAAGATAAATAAAAATAGTTATTAACATTATTAACTACTGCCGCTTCAACGGGCGGGCTTCTTTCGAAGCTCATTTCCACGTTTTTCAGAGAAATGAGTAAATAGAATAAAGAAACCCTCCAACTGTGAACAGCCGTGTCTGCACATGTCAATATTCTCCTCAAACGGACCTGGCAATAAGCTAGCAGTTCCACCTTCCTTTACGCAAAATCGTCGTGTAACACATGTTAGAAGTTATTTTCGTCGAGATCATGTATTTCATTATTGCTCTCTACACCATGAAGTGTCATAGAGCTAAAATCTCATCACATCAATAATTTACTAAAAACGAAGTATCTAAGCAAACTCCACTGTCCATGCAAATAGAATACGGCTTTATCACAATATGCCCTCTCTATGCATCATACCAAGGTGTACTACTTAGTATGATATATATATTTTATCTTGTGTATTATATGTATATAAAGTATATATAGTATATATGTATAATACAATAAATAGTTAAATATATAAACCAATGTCGATATAAGTATATCATACAATTTGGAATTGTGTAATTGTACTATATATATACTATTATATTAAACTATATTATATGCACAATAATTATATTATCATATATTAATATAGTGAGTATATAGATATATATACTATGATAGGGTATATTATTAGAATATTCAAAATGATTGAAGAAAATGATAAAGTTATACTGCTTGTAACTTTTATATTCAAAACCGCTACTAATAGGTATATCTATATATTATAATATATATAGCATATATATATATATATATATAATATATATATATATATATATATATATTAAGTATTATACCTATGATATATAATACATATATATATATAAATATAATATATAATATATATTATTATATAACATATTATATATATAAAATATCTGGTCGATATTATATATAAATAATATATATAAGATTTGATAGTAGGTTCGTGTCCTAGGGAACCTTCAATTTTATATGAAGAGGATGGAACCAAAGCCAGGAAAAAAAGTCCAAAGTTTTATATAACATCAACGTTTCTAAGCCACACAACATGTCTCATCGTCGGAATACTGAAATGACACATGCATAATTTTTCTCTTAGAGATTTAAAATTAAATATAAACATCTAAAAATAGAAATTAACAATGAAAAGCCTAAATAAATATGAACACTTATAGTCAAGATTAGAATTACTCCATAAGAAATTTTATAAGCAATTAAAAATATTATACAAAGTATCAGGGTGGAAAAAAGTTAGGTCTGGATTTTAAAATCTGGTTAAGACAGTATTTAATAATGGGATTATGGGATTAGATGGGGAGGGGGAGGTTGCAAAACAATAACTATGACTTACAATGAATGATAAAAAATAATAATAATAGCAATATAAAAAATAATAATAGCCCTAATAATAATAATAATAATGAATAATGAAAATAATAATAAATAATAATTAATAAGTCCAATAATAAACAGAATGTATTGGGTTAATAAAGCAAAGATCAACATAAGTAACTATTACCTAGTTATAATAGCTTAGCCAAAGTTATTAGACTAGGGAAAATTTTATGATATTGAGAGATTGTAGAGGAGTCAATTCATCATATAGAACTTTGGTTAGCAATTAAATCCAATTTAAACATAATTTTTTGATAACGGTGTTAGTTTTTCGAGAATTAAAAATACGAGGGGGGAGAATTTAATTCAATATGCCAATTAGATAAGGGAGAAGAGTAGAAGAAGAATTGGGAGGAATTTAATGAGGGTTGTTAGCTGAATTTGACATAGTAGAAGGAGACTTCAAGAAATTATTGTTAGATTGCTTTGCATTGAAGGGAACACAAAGGAAGCATATTACATCATGTAGACTTGGTAGATCACGAAAAAATGGTCAACGTAAAAAAAAGGTTACTAATAAGTTATCAAGTAAGGGAGGTACCTCTCAAAGGGGAGGTAGGCAAAGGGAGAAGTTAGGTGCGATTAAAAAAGGGATAGGGGAAGGAGAAGGAAAGGAAGAGGATGGAACCTGACGAGAATGTGGGACCCAGAAGATGTTTCGTTGAAATTTCAATAACCCAGGTTGTAACTTGAACGGCGCTGTTTTGGCCAAAGCATAGCAAGGGCCTTGCAAGTTTGTTGCACATGTAAAGTGGTATAAACAACGGAAAGATTTCATTAACGTGAGGCTGAGTTTTATCTTTTATGGCGAAAAAAAATGAGACTGATGGATATGAGGCCGGAAGATTAGTGAAGCAACCAAGGATTAAGGTTGGAGTTGGGGGAAGAAAGTCGGAGGGAGTTTTGAAAGGTCAAAACAATTAAAGATGAGGTGACACGAGAATGACCGACAAGAGGGCTATCAGACCTTCGATGAGGGTGTGCTGTGGTGAGCAGGTTTAGTCCGGTCTAATTTCAATAAGCCGTGATGTGGGGGTTTAGGTCTTAAGATTGACCAAATAGAAGTTGTATGGAAGGAAGATCAAAAAAGATACTGTAGGGAAATAGAATTAAGCTCTAAAAAGGATTTAAAAGGGGAAAATCTTTTTAGATCTATCAAAGTTCTAGGCACTTATCTATGTTACAAGAATGTTTGAGAATTATGCACAAGAAATTGTGTAGACGTTACGAGAGAATCCTTCAAGGATACAAGTATAACTACAGTGCGATGTGTAGACGTTCTAGGAATACTATGAAGTGTCAGGAGAAGGTGAATCATTTTGTGTTATTTATAATTCAGATGTACTTTTGTAGTAAGAGTGGCATAAAGATAATAAAATTTTCATATTTACCTCGCAACCAAGGCACGGGGAAAAGAGGAAGTACGATACACATGTTTGATCTAGATCCAAGTAGACTAAAGTTACTAGTTTGAAAGTTGATGAAATTTGCAAATTGTAGTGGGGTCCCGTGATAAACCTAGTGACTGTGAGTGATATTGTAGGAATTGTTGTTTGTCATCTTGTCTGTACGATGAATATTATAGAATTTAATGAAGAATTGGTAGATAACCTATAAAATATAATTTTAAGTGATGATATTTAAAGTAGAAAGTGGTCAGTTATGAAGGAATCTGTGAATAAAATATATATTAAATTGGCAACAAGATATAAGAAATAAGCAGTCATATGATTTGACCTCTTGTCGAAAGAACTCTCATCTACTTTTGCTTCTCCACACGCATACTCCAGGACTTAAACATATAGGTGGTAACTAAATCCCTACTCGAAGTGTGAAGGAACTACAATTTATTTTCGGCCCACTGCAGTTATAAATCATAAAACTCTACTATACATATTGAAAGTATATTCACTAGAATAGATAGAATTTAAATATGCTCTAAATCACCTCTCTACTTATGTGGCATGATTGTGTACCTATTGGTCTGATATGTCTAATGTATAGGCTCACACAATGTCTCCTTCATTTATTCACAATTTGTTGAGATTACTCACTATACAATTGATACATACACTTGAGGCGCTACATCTAGTTAGTAGCACGACACATTGACCTAACCTATATCACGGCCTTCCGAGTCGATTAACGACTGAAGAAGCAATGCTCTAATATATAATGATCCCAATACTCATTAGAACTTTAGCATCGACACCTTTTCGTTCGCTTCTTATGTTTTCATTGTGAGAATTTTAGAGCCACGAATATGACCTTTATATTATATAATGACGTTATCATATGAATAAACTCTGCACTTCTCTATCAAGAATGATCACTCTCTCAAAAAAGTATTTCTGAATCCCCTTATTGCCAATGACAATATTTCTAAAAGCAGTGGTATATATATACACTACTAATCACATACACAGTCACTCTTATATCTATTACTATCATACCCTTCATATTAATTGCTTTAATTTTACTGCCTGTTAATTGACTCACTAATTTTATACCTATTTATTACTATATATATATAAATACTATTAGTTTCCAATTTTTAATTTTGTATACTCATAATATCCAACCCAATATATTTATAAATAGTAGTCTCTCACCTTCTTAATTAACTCAAAAATTCATTCCCCTTAATGACTTATTTATACTTTATTGCTTATATAATTATTGTATATTTATAACTTATAGGTGGTATTTTACTATGCAATTTATGTATAACTAACCATACATTTGCTTATTATACTTATTATTAATATGATTATTATTATATGATTATATTATAAATTATATTTTATATATATTATAATGTTATATATATAATTATTAAATTATATATTATTAATTATTTAATTTAAATACCAATTATAAAAATAAATCAGTATTTTTCAATTTATGAGGTTTATCTATTCACTTTTATTATATTATTATTTATGTGTTATTATTTGAAGTATTATATTTATCATCATTGTCATTAATTGAATCTCCTAATTAATTTAATACTCTTATTTTATAACTAATGAGATTAATAAGCATTAATCACTCAACTCACTCATTATAACTTTATATACTCACTTATACATAGTGATATATTATATATATATACTATATACTATATAATATATATATAATAACTAGTTTTTTACAGGCGTTTAATACCACCAATACCACCACGTTTTCTATTACATAAGTTTTATATAGGTTATACCCTATGTCACTTTAAGTTACACTATTACTCATATTTACTTATTAATTCTTTATATATAATATATTTTATTTTTTATAATGCTAATATTTTATTCAAATATGGTTGTCTCACTCTCATTAGTATTCTTATAGTGTAAGTTGTCTATCTTTTTATCTTTTAACATATAAATATAATTCTATATAAAATATTGTTAATTACAAAATATCTATTCACTCTTTAATTATAATTATATCTTAGCATTGATTATTTCTAAAAAGCGGTTTGAGTATCATATATATAATATTCATAAATTTTCAATTTTCATGATATATATTATTATATTCTCACTTAATTATGGTATAATGAGTACTTATGTAGGGTTATGTATGAGGGTTCTCAAAATCAGTATATCTTTAGTAAATACCTACAGTATTAATAAAGACTTTTTTTATATGACTTTTTTTTTTCTTGGCTCTTTTAGGTTCTAATCGCATAGCTTCTTATTTAATTTATAATATATAATACTTTATATTATACATTCATTAATATTAATATATAGTATTTATATACAAAGTTAAATAAATTTAATAAGTGTATTTTACTATAACTCAAATTTCATATTTAATTTAATGAAAATCTGCCAGAAACAGTTTAAACCACTAATGATAAGAACAATGATAATAAACAGTTATGAGGGAATATATAAAATTTTTTAAAAAAAAATAGAAAGTTTAGCGTTATCTGAGGACTTTAACTCAGCTCTCTATAGCTCCTTCTCAGATATAACATAACTAAATGAATAATAAATTTAATCATTAACTCAAAATAATAAATAACTAATAAATATATTAAGTATAAAATATATATTACAAATTAAATAAGCAACATAAGGATCAATTATAATTTTGAATTCTAATTCTGATCCATATTCAATTTTTTTAAGAATTCCTGACTTCAAATAAAGGGATTCCCTAGAGGTGGAAATATTTGAAATACCTCACTATTTAGTAGTTAATTCAAAAAAAGATTAATTTCAGTAAATGTGACTTTAAAAGGTTTATCTGTAGATTTAAATAAAAAGTTGCGCCTTCCATCACAATGGACGATATGATCATTTTGAGATTATAGGAGATGCCGTAAGAAATTATGGTTATATTACTCTCGTTGTTCCCTCTTTCTAACTTTCAAACTTATGTGTATGGTAATCTAACCTTGAGGGGTCTTTAAAGTTTCACCAAAATAAGAGTTCGCACATGAGAAACAAGGAACCTTTATAAAAATTCCACCAGCCACTTCCAATTAGAAGTATTATTTTAATTAAAAATTGTGAAAGAGTATCAGAAAACTAAATCAATTTTTATATCAAATAAATGAAGTTAAGCATTAAACTTTGATGTCAAGAAGTTTGAGGGTGAGAAAGGTTAATAAGTATTTCTTAAATATATATCAGTTAGAAAGTATGTCAGGATTTGTAGTTCGCGCGTTCATACCTACTCTCTCAAAAAACTACGATTTAAACAGTATAGTATATGTTAACGTATATATTATCACGATAATTAAAAACATGAGGATATGGCTCTATACTCTTTTCGAAAGTTCACGAAAGATTATAGAGATGGAAATTTCTTGTTTAACGAATTATTGCAGTGGGATCCACAAGTTTTTGGAAGATAGACTTACATCTTATATAACATTATATTTATTTAAAATAATTATATTGTTTTGAATGTTTGATTTAGCTTATATCTTATTGAAAAAAAATCGAAAGCAATTTGGTTTAGTATGTGTGTTGGTGTTACTACAGATCAATACTTGTAGATATAGAAAGAGGTTCTTCCTAAGTTTGTAATTATTATAAATTTATAACATAAAAAAAAGGACGATTAGTCATTCAATACAAATTAGGTGTAAATTCATAGGTAAACATTGTGATAGTTGGGGTTGAAATTAGTTATAATAAGTATGATTTGTTAATAAAGAAATTTAAAATAAAAATATTCCTGAGATTCTGTGCTATAATGCCTTTTTAAACGTTAAATTTTTTTCCAAAATGGAAAAAGAGTTAGGTACTATGGTAATGACGTGGCGTCAACAGTATCTTTCTCCATGAAATTACTTGAGAATATAGGGGGCCTGTGGAAGGAGTCTGTTTTCAAAACATTTCCATATTTAAAGAGGAGGCCACTCAAGGTTAAGTTAATCTCAGAATTCAAATCATAAAGTTGTTTTAGATAAGAATCTGGAACGAGTATATTAAGATGGGAGTAATGCCGATTTAGGCGTTTAATCTCAAAATGATCATGAGTGCGGTGGATTATTGGGAAGGTCTGCAACTTCTTATATTTAAATCTACAAGATAAAAATTTTCAAAAATCCCATTTACTGGAATCTTTTTTTCATTTTTTATCTCAGCAAGTTTTTGTAATCTTTTCAAATTTAATATTGATGGGATTAATTTTAATGTCTGTTGTGATCAAATCTCGATCATATGAAGAAAGTTTGAGCTTTAATAACATATTTATTCTCAAAAGTTATATAAAATGATAATATTATTTAGGAAGATAGAGTATATAACTTGGGGTATAATGGTTTATTAGTATATATATAGATATATTGAGTTATAAGTATATATATAAGTTATAATAGCCATTGAACCAGATTCAAGTATTGGTTATGATAATTGTAATTTTGGTTTATTTTTATATATATTATTAGAGGATATGATATAATATTATAATATTATAGAGGGAATAAAAAATTTATTGTACATTTTTTGGTATAAATATATTATGGCAGCTTCGCTGGATGTACTGCTATGTGTATGTACTTCGGCTCTCTCGGTTGGTGTAGTGATGAAACTTTCCCTATAACGTTTGATAGGTATGCATTGATTATGATAGAGCACAGAATTTCATTAAATAGCACATACAATTTCCTATATTATACATTTGATTGTAAGGATGCGTGGTTGTGGGTTGTGTTATTATTGTTGGAAGATTATATAATTACTTTTATTGTTATAGAAAATAAAACTTACTCGATGAATAATTACTATAAATATACCACGTACGAATGGAAATTTGCTTAATAGAATTGATTGACTCGTAAATAGCGCTTTTGGGATAGACTATAGTTGGTATTGTGTCAGTTTATACAGAATTTTGCTCTCCCTTTGTGTAAAGGAAATATGGAACAGTATCATTGAATATTTATCCATTAACAACTTCTTGTGGTTGCTCTTCGTCTTGACAATATGTGTTTTCTTTTTTTCCTTAATTATATAAGTTCTTATCTAATATATAGTAAATTATGTTAAAAGGAAGTGCGGTTGGGTTTAAGATGGTGTAAGAAGTTTTGAACTCTTACCGGGTTCAAGTGAGCCTCTTTTTCTTTATTATCATTCAACAAATTATCATATTGGCGGTTTAATTAAGAGCCATTCGTTATACCTCATTACTAGAAATGGGAGAGTCCAGATGGGAGCAATCGCTCTCGAAGTCTAGTTTGGGGGAATTTTATTATTATAGAATGCTTATAACTTCTTCCTCGTAGTTTTGGCTGCATTAAGTGGTGAGCAAGGAGTTGATTTTGTATACTTAAGTTTGCTAGAATGAGGTTGAAACGATAGAGCTTTGGGTAATATCTAATGAAGAAGACGGCAGATTAAGATCTAGGTATATAGATACAATATGTTTCTGTAATGTTCTTAAGCTTTCAGAAAAGAGTCGACAACATTGCAGTTAACTTATTCCTCATAATCTGAGAAAGAATATTCAAAGTCAGACTTCTGGTCACGGAAGACATTAACTTTGGTATTGTTCTGTAAAAGATTCGATTGTACCAATCTTGATGCCAGTAGATCTGCTTGATCTTTTGATAAATTTAGTTAGGAATGAGATCATTTAATTCAGTATATTTATTTTCCCCCAAAAAAATATGAATCTCTTTTTATTTCATCACCTGATACGTCTGCTTAAGGTTCGAAATTAGTAACATCTTCATCTTCGTCGAAGATTCACGCTTCTGGTGGTCTTGGAATTAATAGTTCTGGACTGAAATACTGGCCCTATAGCAGAGGAAGTATTAATGTATTTAAAACTGCGTCTAACTTAACTGTTATGGTACGCGTCGCTACTTTCCAAGCTTATCCCCAGGGATCAGCGGGAAAGAATTAGTTAAACTAATTTTCTCCATATCTCTGTTGCTGTGATCAGTGGATATGGTCTAGCATTCTATGGTTCGAGATCGGGGGAGAAGGTCTGCCGTTTATGTGAATTGGCTCTGACTTTTCTTAGCCTTCTCATTTTTTTTTAATTATGCTTTGGAGACAAAGTGTTAATTTTTTTTTGATCTCATTCTACTTACCTTTAATTAACCATTTGTGACGTTTTAATTATCTTCTTCGGAGCTGCTTATCTGACTCTATCAATTCATACGACAGTGATTCGACCCAACACTCTTGAGCCCATTTCAAATCTGCTACCTATTTCACACTTACCATTGCCTCTCAATCTTTTATCATTATTCCGATTTTATTCTCGGTAAGCAGGACAGAAATTCTCGGTTGGGTGGGAACGTTTCTTTAACAGACCTAATACAAAGGTTTAATTTGGTTCGGAGGAGAGATGATTGGTGAATCCTTTAAGGGAACCCACAGAATCTTGTACAGTTCTCCTGCCTCACTGTCCTCATCTACTCTTTCGGTGGCTCTCATCTCTCGTCCTTTCTGCCTCTCTCTCTCTCTCCTCTCTTCTCTCTCTCTCTCTACGGTCATACTCGTTCTAACTTAGTTGGGAGGCCGCCTATCTCCCTAGATGGGAATTCTCTCGTATATCCTGTTGACTAAATATAATATATCATTCTTGCCATTTAAACAGGTGAAGGAGCAAAAAAAAGAGTCTTGGAATATCTAGTGCACATTTCATATTGGTTCTTTTAAGGCATGGAGCTTAAAAAGAAGCTGGGAGTGTCATGGGTTTAGAATAGAGCTCTTACTTTTTCCTTTCTACAGTTTTAACTTCCACGATATAGAAGAGGGTCTGGCATCGGCCCTATTGTATGTGGTAACAGTTACTGCTGCTCCCATTTACACTGGGGGATTTTGGTTTCAGCACGACTTTTGGAGTGAAGCCTGTGCGGGATCAAAAGAGCCAAGAATGTTTAATAGATTTACATGTTGCTTAGATTTCCGAATTTCACTGTGACCCATCTAATTTTTGCGAAGCGATGTTTGGAACTTTATCCTTTTTTTCTAAAGGTACCATGTGCGGGACAGAGCTCGTAGCGGGAACTGGGCTACTCGCGCACACCACTATGCCTTTGCGACGTCCTCGTAGGCACATAGGGATGCGTGTCTGCACAGGAGTTTTGAGTATTTATGCTGACATTAGTAACTCCAGGCTTGTTCGCTGCGGTGCTTCCTTCTTTCCAACCACTCATTTTGCATGAGAATGAAAATATTTTCTATTGTTACTTGCTATTTCATGCTGAATTTTGTTATTCGCCTACCACTTTAAGGACTAAGTCTATTGTGTGTCATCTGTGAATGAGATTTGCGTTAGATCTTGTGGTGACACTTTTGGGTTAATGCGCTTTAACACACCTCCTTGAATAGGGCTCTGCCTGGGAGTGAGGATGGAATAAATGAGAAGATAAAAATTAAAAAGAATGTTTTCGTCGGTACTTCATATAGACGTTTCCATGGACTTCCGAAGATTCACATGGCACATAGGGTCGGTATATAAATAGTTGAAAAAACAACTCTATTGTATCCATACCATATGCAACGTGTACAAGCACTTTTACCGAAATCCTAACAATTTTGCAACGAAAAAAACTTAAATTATAAAGAAAATTTTGTGGAGTTAAGAAACGATTTTTCAAAGAATTGTATATTCAATATTCACAGTTTACACTAATGGGACAATGTACCCTAGGGTTATGAATAATGTTTCCAACATCATTTTGGGGTCACCTTGTGGATGGGACTAATTGTAAGTCGAAGATTTTATGGATTATGCCCCTCACTTTCTTCTAGGGTAAATATACTTAGCAGCGAAGTTTGAGAATCTGTATGAGATTGGTTTCCTTGTTTTTTTTTTTTGCGGTTTTTTTAAAAAATAAGTTGCGTTCTGCCGATACCACATTAAACTATAAAACATATCCCCAGAAACACGCCGAGAAATGTGGCAGCATCACGATAGGGTTCTTTCACACTATGACCAAGTAGTAAAGAGGCACCTTAAATCCATTACTGAAATCACTGGATTGGAAGCAAAAGAACCATCTAGTAGCCACCAAGGTTACCGGACCTAAATTCCCTAAACTTTTTTCTGTGGTTATTTTAAAGATCTGGTACTGCTTATATATGCAAAAGAAATCCAAACCATGAAAGAGTTACGGCAAAGAAAAGGAAAAACGACCAACGGAGTTAACCATAACCAAACGGTCTTCCAGGAAATTAAAAGAATTTTATCTTGCGATGCAGATTATTTGCTACGGCAAGTGGCAACCATTTTGAACACTTGTTATAATCTTTAGAAATTAATTTAATATGTAATTTGTTCATTTTTTATTATGCTAAATTAGCTAATTTACACTCAAATTGGTTACAAGTATTTTTGTAACAAAATATGACTTACTTGTCATAAAAGTTAATAATAAAGAAAACTGTTTTCTATTACCCTTTGATTATATCATTTTAGAACCTGGATTAAACTGGCAAAATTTCTGCTAGGCAAATTTCCAACGTAATATATTTGGGGGTAAACGTTATTTAAATTTCACCACAAAATATTTTGTAAACGCAGTCTTCACAAAACCATGTTCTTTCTATGACGATAGCTAACAATGCTTCACATGAAAATGCTTTAATCTTCTACGTCTTCTCACCTCTCCATAATCTCTCTTCTGCTCTCGTCTCCTCTTCTCCTCTGTCGTGCTCTTGCTCTCGTTCTCCCTCTCTTTCCTCTCTCTCTCTCTCTCTCTCTCTCTCCTTTTCCTTTAAAGGCAATTTCCTCATTACCACAATACCTATAGAATAATTATAATTAATTATAATATATAATAATATATTATATATATATATATATATATATATATATATATATATATATATATATAATATATATATAATTATATTTATAATATATAATAGAATAATATATAATAATTATAAACACATTCCGGAGGAAACATAAATTATTTTGGAATTTTTCGCAAATATTTGAAATATTTTTAACTTTCTATAATTAATTTCATACCATTTTTCTCTTGGTTAATTTCATATTATTCAGCAGATAAGAAAAATTTAAGGGAAGATTCGATAATAGGGGAGTCGAGCCAACTGCAAAAGAAAAAGGCGATTTGGAGGTTAGAGCAGTTTTTTTTTTTCATTCTTTACTTTTTTTTTTTAGGGAAGATTATATAAAAATGTAAATAATTCATTTAATGTGTCTATTTTGACTGAAGTCTCGTTTATTCATTCTTTTTAACATTTTAATAATGATATATACAAATTTGTATATATATATATATATATATAATATATATATATATATTATATATTATAATATATATAAATATTTATCAATATATATATTATATATATATTATATATATATTATATATATAAATAATATATTATATAATATATATATATATATTATATATTATATATTATATATAAATATACTATATATATATATAGTATATATATATATAATAATAATATTATATATATATAAATATAATATATATATATATATAACTTATTATATAATATATATAATATATATTATAATAATATAGACGAGAAAGGAGATGAGAGAGAGGAGAGAAAATCCGATAAAGAGAGAGAGAGAGAGGGAGAGAGAAGAGAGCCAAACAGACAATGAAACACAGTATAGTAGCATCATCGGTTCTAATTCCTTCTCAACAGTAAATTACATAAGGTAATTAGATAAAAATATTGTCAGTCAAAAGAGTAAGTATATCCCCTTACGGTAATGATAATATATTAGCATTGCCTCGTGAAAGTAGTGACTACTTATTTAATATATATATATATATATATATTAAATCAGGTATAGTTCTAGATCACAATTTTATGGGAAAGTTCAAAAGGAATTTAAAGGGAATTTAAAGTACAGGGTTTAATATAAACAATAAAATTTTTTAATATGATATTGACAGGAAAGCTAATGAGGGATAAACGTTTATTTTAAGATATGCTGAAGTCAGTAGGAAATATATTTTAATAATATAAATTATTATTAATAAATATATATATATAATTGAAAGAATTGATATCCTATGGATCAAGTTAGCATATACGTATTTGAATATTTTTATTTCTATATTATATTACTGTATAATATCTGACATAAGAATGTATTTGATAAGTGAATTGAAAAGGATGGGCGAGGAATGGACATTCCAATAAATCTACTTTATTACCTATTTCTTTTTTAGATATATATCATCATATTAACTACTACTTATTCATTCAATATAATCATGTATTATGATAATAGAGGGTTTCCAAGTTTCATCCTTTCGATGAAGGTGTATTGGATTAATATAATTGGATGTTGTATTTATAGACTGGTAGATGACTATATGATACTATAATCTAGTTGATTATCTTTATTTCATTATAGGATTTATACTTGATTTGATGGTTAGTATATTTTTAATTTTTTATTGTTTAAATTTATTTCATGTGAAGACGATAATTATATATATATATATATATATATATAAGCTTAGATATTCTTGGTAATTTTATGGAATTTGAAATATATATAGATATATATAATTTTATTTTATAAATATAAATATGACTTTCAAACCATTTTGATGCCACTATTATTTAATATATATATATACTAGACATAGTGTTGAACGTCAAACTGATACCCATCAAGTTATATATTCAGCGTTGAGTTATTACGGTATATGAGTTTATGATGAATAAAGGATCCTGATTAATGATACCAAGTACAATTACATTGATTAAAGATCTTAAAAATGAGAAACTTATTGACTTAATCTAACATTGGGGACGTACCCCCAAGTCACGAAGTTTCACATTCATAATAGATTAGGGAATAATATCATTCATTTGAATTTAATCCTAATAAAAGTACCTCAGGCAAGCGTATACCAAATATATTATCCATCATATTTGAAAAATGACTGTCGGTTGTCTTTTTACGTGTTGCTCTAGTAGAATACAGAATATTAGTGGAAAGTTGGTTGGCACTTGAAAGAGTTTCATGATGGAGCACCATCCAGTCCCATCAAGCATGAGGTCCTAATATTACTCAACGTCTGGAGATTATTGATTGACATATATATTGAAGATTATACCATCATGTATATGTTAGAAATTTGTCTCTTGGTCTCTAATGAGACAACACGCAAACACTGACATCACCCAGATAGATTTTAAATTCCAGAGTGCCATACAAAAAAAGTTATTATGCTTTTTTTTTCATATATAATCGTTTTATCAGGATGTTAGCATTTAAGATTAATTTACGAAATATGCAGTTATTTATTACTTCCCTATGCGGGCATACATAAGGGTGTGCCGGGGATGATAAAATTCATTTGTAATAACTCGTTAGCCTGCACTGATACAAAATATAAGATGGAACATATTTAAATTAATTATATTATACGAATCACAAGAATGTGTTACACATTTGTAGGCTTCAAGATTTTAAAGAGAAGTAGGGAGGCCTGAGAATAGATAGTAGTTAAACTAATTAAATTCAATAACCATATTGCGACTGACTCTCCTCAGATTTTACTTGAGCTAAGCATACCTTAGACCAAGAAAGCCACACTTATATTATCTATCATTATTTTTCTCAACTTCAGTACAGTTGATAGTACAATTTTCTATCCCTACCCATTGATCCATTTATAAATTCAAGACAATGAATGCGAAAAAGTAAAAAGAATAATTGTTAGCATGTCGCTTGTGTGTATAAGATGACTATAATAGAATAGATCTTCCATAAAGCTTAAAGTATGTTAGTAGTTAACGCGTGGTAATCAAACATGATGTGGATGATGGATAATTCGTGGGGAGTGTCTTAATTCAAAGAGTAGATTGATGATCTATTATTTCGGCAGGAATAGCGAAAATGGAAGGTAGGTAGTATCATACGTTCTATAATATGATTAAGCTATTTTAGTGTATAGAGTAATCTAGAAAAGAATACATAAGTTACTTAATATTTTACTCATAAAGATAAACAGGGATATGCATCAATGCATATATATATAAGATCCTATGTAAATAATTATTTAATAATAGTTATCCTATATTAATTCACCAAATAAATAATGTGATAAATGTAAGATGCAGGCCCAAGTTCCAGGAGGTAGGGCATGGATGTCGGCAATACAGAAGCCATAAAAAGAATCTATGTTCTAAGATCGTCCGGTTCATAACAGGGGAATTAGGAAAAATATTTTATTACAAATGTTAATCTGTCTTCTTCTTTTTAAATATTTTGCGCTTAATAAAATTGAAAGTCAATTTGAGGAATAAATAAAACATCATAATTATTGTAAAATTCAAGGAGCTTTGGCTAGAGAGATAAAGATGTTATCACCTAGCATCTCCCCATTAGAACTTTCGTTGATCAACAGTGGACGTTATGTCAGCACGGTAGATGAGCATTAGGATGGGATAAGCCTTTTAACTTTATCTTACATTGGCCTGTTTTTATAAATAAAATACTGGAATGTAACTCTTCATAAGTAGAAATAAGAGAGAAAAGAGCAGAGTGCGGACGAAAGGTTAAGAATGAGTGAATAAATGGGGTATAGGTGCATCGGCTTTATGCGGGTGAAGTAGTAATTAAGATAGTATAGGAGAATTAGGACTATATTACTAGAAAAACAAGTTGTTTTGTTACAATTCCGTTAGATAGATGAAATGACAGTTTCTAAAGATAAAATATGATTTAATTAATTTTTATATATGTAAGTAGAAGAGCGTGATGTGGAATGGAAATAGGCTGCAATATAGATCTAATTAGATATTTTATACCGCCCAAAGGAAACATATCTCAACCGAGAACAACGGTCTCACAAGATCGAGGCGGAAATTAATCAAATTTCCAAAATTTCCAAATAGTTAAGAAGCGTGATCCATAGTTAGAATTAGTTGAGTTGAGATATATGAGGTTACGTTTTATATTTAGATGGTTGCTAAATATGAGAGGAATCGGTATTATATTGAGGTGATATATAGTAATGATAGGTAATATAATAAGGTAAATAGTTAAATAATGCTTTGGGTATTAATAGAGGAGGAAAGTTGAAGAATTAGAAATAGTTATATAATTCATGCATAGATATTTATAATGAAATGTTATATGGTAGTGAAATGATTTCAAATGATAACGGATGAGAGTTGTAGATGGATGATTTGATTGGATTTGAATAAGTTTGAGTTTGTAATACAAAGCGTAATTAATCGGAGGTATATTAAGTCCGTAAGGGGCTTGAAAGGAGAGCAGTTATATAGTATATAATATATAGTTCCGAGGATGAAGGAGTATTAAATAGTGGGAGATATTAGAGGTAGTGAAGGAGTGAAGCAATGTATATAATATATATAGGATATAAGTACCCGTATAATATATAAGTGAATTATAGGCGAGATAACTATTAGGATCATACTGTAATGGTAGCCAGTCCTCTTAGAAGAGCCACAATCCAAATACGTCACCAAAAACGTAGACATACAGGTATTCAGGTGAATTAAGAGGTGGATATACATTAGTGACTGGGAACTAAGGGATATCACTGAGCATTGTTAGGCCGCCTGGGAAAATGGTAAAAAAAATATTATAAAGGAGTCAAAAAAAAAAAGAAAAAATAGAAATAAACAAACAGAGAAAAAAAAGATTGATGAGATATCTTCAAAACCCACCATGATCATTGTACCAGGCGAAAAAATAGAACCCATGGTGTAGTATAGCACATCGTTAGATAATGTTTTAGAGAAGGGATTAGGATAGTAAATTGTTAAATACAAAAAAAAATCTATTAATAAATAGTTAAAGAAAACAAAAAAAATGACTATGTAGGAAGATTAATAGGTATATGAAAGAGAAGAAGAATAAATTGTATTTACGGTTTGATGGATTTGTCAACAGTAGTGATTAATGAGGTCGACCCTATTTTTGAGAGACGCTTTTGAATGTAGTGCACGTCGTAAAAAGTGCTACAATAGACTTTCTATTATAGTGCATGGCGTTATAGCTATTTGTTTAGCTATGATTAGAGGTATTACCCCAAGGTATGAGCTCGCGATCGTCAGAACTTCTGACATGGACAGTCGGATCAAAGGATCATCATCGCTCATTTCCGTGGGGAACTACGGGGTAGGTACTACATTGCCCCCCTCCGGGAGGGTCTCCTGAGTAGACAGCTCACGCTGCGAGCTAGCCTGTTGGGTAATTTTGGTGGTAAAAATAAATGGTGTCGCGGGGTTTCCCTCCGCCAGCTCTGAACCCTAGTAACTTGGACGGTATGGAAAACGCTCTCCCCCCCTGTGTTCCCCGTCCGGCTCGTAGTAACCCTTCCTAATTAGTCGCCGGATTGTAGAAAGCCATTTACAGGGATATAACATAATATATACGTATCTTCTACTCTATGCTTCCCCCTATCACCCCCTCATCACCTCCATTTTCCTTATTCAATCTTTTCTAAACTTCCCCATCACCCTATCATTTTCTAAACTTACTATTATATTTTTAAATTCTTTTTTTTTTTTTTTTTTACATTTTCGGCAGACGCTGACATTAACTTGGTTACTAAGGATCCCAAAAAATGTATTTCATTTCGCTGTAATGTGAATGTTGACGAGATGGATGATTTTATTTATGATTTTTTTTTTTTGTGTGTGTATTGTTGTTTTTTTTTTTTTTTTTTAACAATTTCTTCCCTGAGTGGCCTAAAACTTCTGCCCAAGTATTGATCTATGAGCCAGATGTATGTGCGCATATGTTTTTTGTCTAGCCAATCCTGAAGGATAGGAGCTAGTTTATGTAGGTTTTTTGAATTGATTGAGATTGGATTGCGGCGTGTAGGTGCTTATGAAAGACTGAGGGGAGGGGTTTGAAAGATAAACCCCGTAGATAAGACTAAATTATTTAATGGTTGTGATGTCATAGGATCAAGTCGCCAGGTTAGGCTAAGTGTATATGTAATGCATAGATGTAGTGGATAGAATAGCCTGGTTCATTATGTGTCTTAGTGTTTTCAATTAATAAGGTAATATAATATGTTGAATGAAATAAGGAAACGCGATGAGCAGTTATCAAGAGGTGTATAGAAAAATATAGTGAATGTAGCTACGGAGTATATTATATCTATAGGGTTAAGGTGGCTTGGATGCAATTTAATATCGTTTGAGTGGATATAAAGGGAGAATATAGGCTTATCTGAGTGCGTAGGTGGATCTTACATTAGGGTTTTATGTTGTTATACCATTGTAGTTTAATTGTAATTATTATGATAGGTGAGACTATTAGTTCATAAATATGGAATAATAGTGAATATATTAAGATTTAAAGAACAATGTTTACAGTTTAATAAAACTAAATACTATATAGGGTACGTGTTTAGGTTAGTTAGAGAAGGAAATTGACAAAATGTAGGAAATAAACCTAATTAGAGATGTTGTATTTGAAGTGGTTAGTAAGAATAGGGATAATAATCTATATATAATATATATATAATATAGTACTAAGAAAATATAAATGTAAATACTGTAAATTACGCTTGTAGTCTAATGTTAGAAATATATAAGATATATATGTATGTATGCTATATAAACGGTTTCTTAATAAAACTTAATAATTGAAAATTTTTCATCGATATTTATGCGAAAATTTTTCCCAAAAAATAAAGCATCACCAAAGTCGACGAGAGCCACTTGACGTGCATTAATAAGTCTGAAGTTATCGTCTATCTCATCAATATAATAGAGTATATCGCTGCTTGTCGATTCATGATGGGTAGCTCATACTTCAAGTGATGTTTTCGAAGGTTGGATACGGACTTTCGACATTTCTTTTGACACGTAATAATTATATATTTATATGGGGTGAATTGAGTCAGTAAAGTTCAGTTGATCGGTATTCCAATTAATCTGAAATGAAATGTGTAGATATGGTTGAAATAAAGAAAAATAGTTATTGAAATTATTCTTAAACAGTACTGCAGGAGTTAGAAAGAAAGCACCATAAATACCCAGGCGTCCGGCGACTACACCTTGGTAATGGCCTTAGTAGTTTAATATTAGTGCTTATATTATAAATAGGTATTTTGGGAAATTGGAATTGAGTGATTCTGGTAATCCACTACCTGGAATCCAAAAGGATTTAGAATCCCCACTACGTATATATTATACTATATTAACGATGAAATAATTACATATGTAAGTGGAGTTCACGTACGCTATAATTATAAATATATAGGATTCTCGTGAAGCTTACTATAATATGTAGTTATTAATATGGATTTTTAACTGAACTTGCTGATCATGCGGCACTAGTATTTATCACTATAAAAAGGTGTCTAAATTATAGGGGCTGTAGGTTAGGTTTTTCTTTCAAACTTGCAGTCATATATTATTATTCATTCACTAACTTACTTTCCTCTTTCTACGATGCATGTTCGCACTCTATACCCCATAGTTCTTTGGGTTAAAGAAGTGTATATATGGGTTGAATAAGATAGAATGATGAATTGATGTAAGTAATAATATATATATATATGTTAAATATATATAAATATATTATAATATATAAGTAATAATAATAATTATATTAATATATATATATATATATATATATAATATATAATATACTAATATATATAAATATATTATATATATTATATATCTATAATATTATAAAATATTTATATATTATTAATATATATCATGAAGTTAGTGTAGGCACTTCCGCTCTTTATAGTCAACCGCTAGTTCCGCTAGTCCGCTCCTAGGTAGTCGGTATAAGTATTATACTACCAGAATAGGTGCCGGACTTAGCGGATATAGCAGTGCGGATGAATCTAGTCAGTAGAAATATAATGACCGAACTATTGCACGTAGTGCCGGATCAAAAAAAGGTATTTTCCCCCGCTATTTATTTCCGCACCTCTTGTATTAAAAAATGAAATATAGTATTAACTTTATTTAACAATATAAATAAAAAGTGCTAGTAATACAAATAAAGAAATATAAAATTTTTATTTATTTGGAAGAGTTTATGTATAATTAATTATATACTTATACTTATACTTATTAAGTATAATCATTATTGTTTATTTTATATGAAGTTAGATACTCCGAGAAAAGCAGGCGGTTGCCGCGAACCTTTTGGAGGCGAGTGAATGAACCCTTGAGAAGCGGGAATTAGATGGATCAGCAGAAGAATACCGCGCTGAAAAGAGAAGTATTGATTTAAAAAACAGAAAAGAGAAGAAGCTGATTACCGCGTTATGACCATTTTATTGATTTTAGAATCTGCGAAATCTTAGATTAGATGATAATTCATTCAAGACGAAAGAAAAGCAGAGAGTGGTTTTATCAATTGTTCTATGTAATTAATCACATGGAAGGTATTTTATTGTAAAGTCAATGAACGCGATTGGCTATGCTTAGAATTTTTAACATTATTTTGTTTAAATAAAAATGTTGAGAGAAAAAAACCGTGTTTGTCTATGTGAATCATCCAAAAGGCTCACATCGTAACACCATTTGGATAAAGTCTTGTGCTCAAGTTTCAACGTGCTACGTGTTTCCTTTTGCTTTTTTCATTTTTTATATCTTTAAACTCACTGTTCGAGTCCAACAAGTCCACGGTTCACCCACACATAGTAACTTTGTGGCTAATGGATTCCCACACCAGCTTTTCAAGGCACTTCCCGATACATAATGGCACACTCACACCCACTTCTCTTTGCGCCCAAAAATGTTGCAAGTGTTTTTCCGAAAATCTATTCCATTTTTGGTGTGTCTGTCTAATACGCAAAGAATCCAAAAGGAAAAAATTGCTACCTTGCTTTAAATGGCAGTATCTGGAAATAGTTCCTTCATCCTAGCTGAAACAAATTTAGCATCCAAGGCACTTTACTTGGACCCCGTCATTTCTCAAATCAGGGAAACAATTGTATTTAGCTCTACTTAGTCATGAAAATATGTGGTACTCTACTGATGTAGGCGAAGAGTGAACGAAAGTTAATGTCTGTGAATAAAGAGCACACATGAATTATCTTCATATTTCTACTCGTTCACAGCACCAATTTTGTCTCAAAGTGCTCTCATTCTAGCGCTGTAAATACAATGTCGAAAAACATCGTATCAACCTCCAAGCCTGTGGCTCTGGTTAATGAGGTTGTGTTTTTTTCTTTTAAAAGGTCTTGCTAATTCTCTCGAAATTTAAACTGTGTGCACCTTATCTAAGCTGGTTTAAAAATATTTTAGGACCTCTTAAAGTGCTGGGGAACTTTTATCGTCGATTTTTTCATCGGTATGCCGAATCTTTACTGCAGTCCATAATCAAACTAAGCAATATCACATACCTCATTGTACAGTCCCAAATTAGGGTAAAACCCACCAGCTTATAGTTACGCTTCCGACTGACCAAAGTAGCCCGTGTAGTAGACGTACCGCAGTACTGATTGATAAAGCGCATATTTAATATTATAAGAATTAAAGATTGTCAAGCTCATATCCTGCCTTTGATGATCTTTGTCGTCCAAACAAAACTAAAATATGTCAGAAGTTTGGCGAAAATCGTTCTGACTAGGTATCAACTACTGACATGTCCACACCGAAAATGTGGTACATGTGAAAACGCCACGTCTTTTTTTTAATGCATCTTGCCCAAAGGCGAATCAGTTTTTTTGCTGACAACACTGAAACTCTGCGCCAGATCTCAAAGAACATCTTACGATATCAAGACCACACCAGACTAATTTAACTCTTATATATTAAGTACCACGTATGGAACAACGATCGACGATCCGAACCGAAAAGCGCTCGATTCACAGTCTGCAAAGTGTCTGCTGGATTGTCTGTCTACTCCTCTGTATTCGTATTTTATGAATGTCGTCTTAGTCAAAGATTTAGTGTAATACAGAGACTATTCAACTCAGTTTTCTGTCCATACCACACTGACTAAGATCTACTATATAGTAATAGTTTAATTATACTTAGTCGAGCTAGATTTCGATGCGGGGTCGCACATGATGTTACAACGGGTAAGTTAGAGTTAATGTTTGTTGCGATCCTCATCCAGCTTGTGCAAGATTCAATCCTCGTCGCTTTGTACTTATCTATACCCCTCGGAAAATCCCATTTTACCCTTTTGGGAGTTTTCGTTCATCCAGCGTAAATACCCCTGTAGGTACATCGGAAATCGCTGGACTCCCAAAACCAATCTCACCTACTCTTCTATAATATTCGGGGATAGCCAAATTAATAATACATTAAGGCAGGTTGATGTTTATTCTTTGAAAAGTACTGAATGAGTTATCTCTTACCCTCTACACATCATGCATGAGATCTTTTATTTACCATATAAATTCTCTTCCAATTTACTATATATAACTAGCAATTTCAAATCAATCTGTTGTAAAACAAGTGAGATAATACTATAATATAATAATTATAAATAATAATATACTATATACTATATAAATATAATATAATATAGTATATTAAAATAAGTAGGTATTCAATAGTAAGTAATAGATTTCGAGGGATAAGTATATCTAGGTAATATATATAATATATAGGAGTCGAGGCTTTTTCATTGATTCTTGACTAAAAGTGCTGACGGGAACATAGACCATTTTATGGATCTCATTTTGTGTGGTAACAAGTTGAAAGAGGTGTGTCATAAAATTTCGACGAAACAGGAGCAGAATAATTTGTTGGGATAGAGGACCATGTTCAAATTATCAATGCGTCTATCAATCCATCTGAGCACATGTTGACAACAAAACATCAGCCTCCTAACTCAAACCAAGAATACAATATCCCTTTTCAGTATAGGCGAACTTTAAGAGACCTTTTTAATTTGTATATACTTGTTCTTAAAATAGAATAGCACCTCTCGCCTCATGTACTCGTGCTCCTCCCTTCGGCTCCCTTGAATGGAGTGAGCGATAGTTAGTAACGTTGATACGGAGGTATCTATTTAGATGTGTTCAAAGAGGTCAGCCTTTAATCTGCTTATTTATATGTCGGAATTGAAAGCGAGCCTAATCTTTTTGAAATGAATATGTATCTCTTGTCGCTTTGAATGATCGACACTTGAGGAGGAATGGGAACACTCTTGAGAATTTTATGATGACATAGAGTCTAATCATTGCAATCTTATTCAGTTAATACTATAATTAATAAATAATTTTTTAGTATGAGGAATACATAATAAGTAACTATTTCTGCTCGTAAAAGTATTTATTATTAAAATACTTTGTACATCTGCAGCTGATTATTGCGGAGACCGCTACGCCAACGTGCGACTTGCGATATGCGGAGATGTGATAGGTCTAGAATCGAGAGTGCGATTAGAGTCGACGTGAGCGGACACCAAAACAGTACTTCTGCCGTTTCTCGACTAGTGCAGGAGGTGCTGCCTGATGTTCCCCCGCTCTTACCCGACTAAAATGACCGAGCGCCCGCGACTTCTGTGCTCGAGCTCGTAGCAAACAAGAGGTATTATATATATACTGTCAGCGGTTATGTTGGTCCATCATATGTATCTTCATAAAAAACTTTAATGTCTACCACGTATAAAACTAATACATTGCCTGGGTAATGCTGGTTTCCAATTTTAGTCCTGGAAATTTTATTCAATTCAAAAAAAAAAAAAAAAAAAAAAAAAAATGTATATCTCAAAAAACACAGATGAGCACCAGCGAAAAAGAAAATACATTTTTGGAATCCTGGTAAAATTTCACATAGGAAAATGTAAAAAAAAAAAAAAAATAAAAAAATTATTTAATTAATGTGAGTGAGTAATATGATAATTACAGAAGCATATTTTAGAACTCTTATTTGGTTTCTCGTATAAAACATTATAATAGACTTTGCGTATTACTAATAGTCTTTCTATTATATTTCAGAAACAGACGACGCTAGGAGGCTCGAGCACGACGGGAACCATAGGGGTTTATCTCATACCCCGTAGGGAGGGCGGAAAGGAACCCCCGCCGACACCCAAATACCAAGAGCGGGGGTTCCGGGGTTCCGGAGACCCCCGGAGGGGGGGAAATAAATCCTACCCCGTAGTCCCACGAAAGCCGAAGAGACCCCTACTCTCCATCGGGGCGGGTATACCCTTGGTAAATTCTTTAGTAAAAAAAAAAAAAAAAACAACGTATAAAGAAAGTCTATTTATTTTAAACGAGAAAACCAATAAAAAGGTCTCTAAATAGGCCTTCTAACCGTATTACTATTAATTATTAACATAATTTTAAATTTTTTTTTTTTTTACATTTCCTTATGTGAAATTTTTACCAGGATTCCAAAAATGGTATTCCTTCTTCGCGTAAGCTATTTTAGGTTTTTGAGGAATATATATAATATATATATTATAACTATTATATATATTATATATACTAATATATAAACTATATATATATATATATATATATATATATATATATATATATAATTTTTTTTTTTTTTTTTATTTTTTTTTTTTTTTTTTTTTTTTTTTTACATTTTCAGCACAAAATGGGACCAGCATTCCAGCAAGTATTCCTGGTTTACTGTAGCATTAATAGTTTTTAAAGATAACATATGCATGTTGACAATCTAAACGCTGACCTATATATATATATAATACATAGTAATATATATATAATATATATATACGTATGTACATATGAAATTTATAATATAGTATATATATATATATAATAGCTGTATAAGCACTTAAGTATATACTAATATGTATTTGTAATTATATATAATTAAATATTATCTTTACTATATATAATCAAGCATCACTTACTGAACCACCACTTAGAGTATCTATATCTGATAATGAACTGCTTCCTTAATGGCCAAATCACGATTAGTGAGGTTCATACTTCTATGTTATAGCCAATTATAATATAGGGATAAATACCAGAATATGACTACTGTAGTACTGTACTATAGTAATATACTTATATTATAGGTATGGGCGATATCAAGTATAGCTACCACTACTTGCTACTTCATTACCTTAAACTACGCATCGACTCATTTACTTTATACTATATATATATCAGTTATTTCCATAACCATTTATTGCAATATAATAGGTATATATAATCTATACTATTCATATATATGTGGTCGTGCTGATTGTGTGTCCCTGTCCGTCCTGATCACTGCCATTTGTGTGGATATTCCACACCATTGCCTGCTGTGCATGTCCATGTAAGTCGACCATTAACATACTGGAAAAACCTGAACTTCACAGGCCATCGACAGATAGACCCTCCTACGAATGCACCGGGCCCCCCGATCCATAGCTGTCAAATTTACCAGTCCTGGCCCGGACCCGCTGTAAAGCTACGCCACTGTCCCCTGCGACCTATACGCGACCCATTGGACTTCTTGTCCTGAAAGTGTAGAATGTAGTCACAACAGCATTAAGTCTCCCAGAGCACTTCCGCTTAGAGTCAAATAATTTCATTTATTGAAATTGTAGCATACATCTAAACCCATCAAACCACTCATTGAGTACCAAAATAAACGAAAACTTTCCATATAACAAGAAATAATGATTTTTATGGAATTGCACTAGGGAAGGCATTGCTCTTAATGGCGTTTGTCCTCCTCAATAAGGAACATGACATTGAACATGAAAATAAAAATTTTCTATCATTCCCCTACAGTATTGCTATGAGAACCATCTAATTAAAGAATAAAGATAATATTATAAAAAGTATATATATACAGCATAAAGATACAAAATGGCGGGAAGGGTTAAGTACTTTCAATCTAAGGATATTATGTAAAACTAATATAAAATTCACATAGGAGTTTTCCTATATCTGTATAAGTGATCAGGTTCTCGTAACTCTCTGATAAATTATGTTATATAATATATATATATATTATATTATATATATATATATATATAATCTCCAGGTGCCCTCATGTCAAAATTCTATAAGGCCAAATCCAAAATACAGTATAATATATATAAATATATATGTGTTAATTCGCTTGTACTATATATGAAGTGTTATTTGATAGTACTGCCATCTAATATTAGTATATAATCATATCTATATATATCTTGGCCATAATCATGTGAAATATACTAAAATGCAGACTTTAATAACAAACATTACCTTACAGAGCTATATATAAAAAGGTATTAATATTAATGTGATTATTTATATAATATATAGCTATATAATATTTTTCATGAATTTGCACTAGCTTCTCAAGAAAGATTTTCTCTATATATAAGATTATTTTGCTATATATATAATATATATAATATTAAATAATAATATATGTATATAGTAATAATATATTATTTATATATATTACTTAATTTCCATACGCGCGTCAAAGTTGTCCGTTTTCAAAATTTGACAAAATAATTTAGCTTTTTTGTAATCGCACTTTTAGCTTTAAAATGCTTTTTTTTATTAACTTTTCGTTCATATACCAATAACTCTACTCTCCATGCTTCTACTCATTTCAAATCTGCTCTCCATGCGTTTATATATGAACATTATCTAACATATCCATACATCATATATAATTATATATATGAATCTGTATACTTATATATATATATATATACTCGATGAGATAAGAGCGCTATGGTTAGTATATATACTAAATATATAAGTATAGTTATGATTGAAAGAGGTAGATTTCTATATTTTCATATCTTAATACGCTTATAATATAATACTAAATCAGTATATGAATAGAGATGTAGTGTATCATATAACTATAATGTTACGCAATGCTCGCATTATAACGAGTCTATCTCGCGATTAACGGCGGTAAGTATCGCCCAGACTAACGGCGCTGCCTTTAACTACTCCAGTGATTGTGTAAACGGAAAACGCCACTCACGGACGAAGAACGAACAACGCTTTAATCGACCAGACTTGCTTAATCGCCAGCGTATTTGCATAGTGCTCTCGCGTTTCGTGTCTGTAGTCTAATCTCGCAATTTTGAATTAAACCTTGTCTTATGACTGTAAAAAATTTATAGGTGAAACTTGAAAGATCGTTAAAAAACGTTAATAGTCTGTGTTATACACAAATGCCATTACATCGCGAAGCAATCTATGACCCTAACGAAGAAAAGAAGAGAAGCAATCTCTGAAGACAGGCATCTATTGGTGTCCAGGCTTTCATAGGGCTATATCGCCATACTCTTCCTACTTCAACAAGTTCGCATATGCTCCGCTGCCCTATTCAGACTATATCAGAGTCTACATTGAGCGCCAACCAAACCTAATCTCACCATCCCGCCAAGCGAACATGCCAGGCATGTTGATGATAGACATCAAATGTTATGAAGGCAATAACAGGAACTAACTTTGGACGTACGGTCGGACGAAGATGTGGCGTCCTCAAAATAAAAACATTAATTTAAAATGTTAGTATTATACTATCCTACTTTCGTGTCATCTGTATACTCTATCGTACTGTGAGTGTACCTTAAAGAGAAATATACTTAAATGCAAACATTGGTTTAAATCCCGCTTTCTTTGATCATTAGTTTTATGAGATTAGTGTAATGCACATCTTAATATATATTAGTAATTATATTACATGATTCACGGCTTTAAACACTCCACGTCTACTCAGATAATAAGTTTACTACAGTAGTTCACCACTACTTTATTCGATTTTTATATCTAATATGAAGCCCAGTTTTTAGATAACAATTGTCTCATAATTCTATATTATATATATGATAACAAAAAATTATATATATATATATAAATATATATATGATAAATATATTAAACAAAAAATAAAAACTCAATATAAATATATCAATATTTCACTTCCAACATAGTTATATATATGATATATGCATTATTAATAACTAATTAATTTATATATATAAAGATAATTTTTATCATTTATTTATCCATATCTATAAGTGCGAATTATAAATATATATATATATATTAATAATATTAATATTATAATATTATATAACTATATATATATTATATATAGATATAATATAATATATAATATAATATATATATATTAATATATACTATTATATATATTAATATATAATATAGATATATATTAATATATATATTTATATATATAAAATTTAAATCTTATAAATATATTTCCTTAATGGTCCCTATAATAGGAAGAATAAATATTGTTGTTATTTATTATTTATATCTATATACAATTAATATTAAATTAAACATAATTCTTTATATATATTAATATATAATATTATAATATATATATAATATATATATATAGTATATATATAATATATAATATATATATATAATTATATATATATATCATATATATATGATATAATATATATAATATATAATATATATATATTATAATATATATATATTAATATTAATAATAGTATATATTATATATTATATATAATATTATATAATATATATATATATATATAATATATATATTTAATATATTATTTATAATGTGTCAATAACTTTTCAAAAGGGGCAAGAAGTTATTTAAACATTAGTTTTCAATTTTATAGATCATAAATATATTACGCGTAGGTCATAATACAACGATACCAAAAGATGCCCAAGTGAATCCCGTTTTTGTCTTTGCCCAGAAATGATGACTAGAATACAATATCCTCCCATTCATTTATATATATGGGGCCTAAATAATCCCTTATTATATAGATTTAATTTAATATTATAGTCCTGCTCTTAAGCTACTTTTTTAGATTCTAAATTTATTAATGTCAAATATTGTAACTGATAAAATATATCAATAAAGAAATTAAATTTCAAAATTTATTAATCTATTCGTATTATATAAAATCTACTGTAAAATCCACTGGAATCTTTTTTGGCAATGTTAATAATTCGGAGCCATTCGAGATAATAAACTCTATATTGATTTACCTCAAATCTATAGTTTACAATTACATACAAAATATAAACAGAATATCCCAAAAATACCTGTACAACAAGATTTACCCAATTTTTACATATAAAGAGAGGAATATACAAAAAATGGAATAAAGAATAAAATATGGAATATATGAAACTTCATATTAGAAAGTGATTATTTATTGTATTATGATTATTATTTTTTTTTTCATTATAATAATTTATAACTAATTACGATACATAGGTTTAGTGACTAGACAAAATTGAAATATAGAGAGTGTTGACCAAGGTCTTTCCCCAGGCACGACGCATGGCGGCGTTCACATACCACACAGTATTGGCCACACAACAATGCATGCCGCGAGCTTGCGAGGAGATAATCCAATCTGGACATGTAATTCATTCCCAAATCAAGCAAAGCACAACATTGAAGTACAAGTAGCATTGTTCTAACTCTGTATAAAAAAAAAAAAAAAATATAAAAAAACAACACAACCAATCATAATAATAATATTAATGAGAATAAAAAATCTGATTATTTGAGACAAATAAATAGAACATTGTTTTATGAGATTCTACTGAAATAAATCAAATTTATTACATCTTGATAATTTTATGAACAATTTGGTAACACTTAAAAATAATCTTTATATATTAAAAATTTGACAGCTATATATAGAATGTAAATAAATATTATAATGTAACCTAAAAAATTTGAGTGACATATCATGACATATCAAAAGTCAAAAAATAATTCAAAGTAATTGAGATTAATATATAATCAACTGAATAGAGTATTATTAAAAACCACAAGTATCTTAAAATTAATAAAATACATGAATATTAGTGATCAAAGTTGAAAGTCGAGAGTTCTTTATCTATAACGTTAAACAGGTTAAAAAATATTAGGGGTTGGTAAAATTATAAATCCTATCATGTAGTATAACCAATTATATTATATATACATATAATATGTATATAAGGGGTAATAATATATAATAATTAATATTATATTAATTATATTATTATTATATCTTATTATGATATTTTATATAGAAAATTGTAATTAATTATTATTATTATTAATTATTATTTAATTATTATTTAATATTTAATATTATTTTATTATTATAATTATTATTATTTTATATATAATTATTTATTATTATATTATTATTAAATTATTATTTTTATATTATGTTTATATATCATATTTCTTTTTTATAATTATAATTCTCATATTTGAAATATTTTAATCGGATTTCACTAAAATAAGTGAAATATGCCTTTTAAATAACGTGGTAATAAAAAATGTATAATATAAAATTATAATAAAAATAATAAAATAATTATAAATTATTAATTAAATAATAAACTAATATAAGAAATGTAATATTAATAATTTATCTGATGCATAATATATTAAAGAAATAAATAATAATAAATAATTAAATAAATAATAAATAATACATAATAATATAATAAATTATGACTGAAATAATAATATAATAATAATAAATATATAATAATATATAATATAATTAATATAATAATATATTAATAATTAATAAATTATAAAATATAATATATATAAATAAAATTTAATAATTATATATATAATAATAATAATATTATAATTATTATAATATAAATAAATTAATTATATAATAATAATATTAAATAATAATAATAATATAATAAAATAAAATAATATAATATATAAAATAATACTTACATTAATGACTGTAATAATAATAAAAAATATAAATATAATAATATATAATAATAATTATTTAATAAATATATAATGGAAAATAATAATAAATAAATAATAAATAAATAATAATATATATTATAATAAATAAAAAAATATAAAATAATATAATAATATAAAATTAAATAATAATATAAATAATAAATATATTTAATTTAATATATTATAATATATATATAAATATAAATAATAAATTAATATAATAAATTAAATATTTAAAATAATATTTAATTAAATAATAATAATAAATAATAATAATTAATATAATATAATTAAATAATAAATAATAATAATAATAAAATAATAATAATATAATATAATAATAATAAAAAATAATATAAATTAATTAATAATAAATTAATTCAACAAATAGATTATGCCCACATATAACTCAAAGTGTCTCAGAATCCTCTAACCTTCTATAGGAAGAGAAATAATAGATCATTGTATTTATTGAGTATCACAATAAGCGAGATGAGGCCAAATCCGGCCAGTTATCCACCCTCTCGAGAGATATAATTACATTACTCTTAATAATTGAGAACAAGGCCGTGAAAAATACAGCCATAGTATACACCATATGCCCAAAGCAAATAGTGATGAGAACCCCGAAAAAACAGCCCATGTAACAACCACCCGTAACCGTCTTGTGATCGCTTTAAAATAATATAACGTAGAATATTTATTTAATTGTTCAATCACAGAGAAAGTAATGATTTAATGATATTATTAAGAACATATAGAAGATCACTCCAGATATCCGAGCAAATCCTAAGAATTATAACCAAGTCATATAATTTAACATGAGATATAAAGATATCTATCATCAATTAAAGTCTTAAGGGTCTAGTAAGCTTGAGAGGAGATTAGTTTAAAGTATAGGTCAGGGATACTGTGTTGAAAGAAGGATATTGAAATGAGAGTATGTGCTTCCTCAAAGGAGAGATATATATAGGTATACCTTGTACTAATATGATTAGATAGTTTCTAAAAAGTGCTTATATGAATCTTCTAGATTGTATATAGCTAATATACGTATAAATTAATAAAATAATAAGTATAGCGCTAAACAAAGTTCAGACAAGCTAGAGAGATAAATATATAAACATGGAGATAGTAATAATTGCGAGTGATGATATTATACAAAATAGAAATAGAACTATATAGATATAACGCGTCCTATTATATAATAATATAATATTAAGTATAAAGGTTAAAAATTCCGTGTGTATAAAATCTAATCTTTCGGATAATGTGATGGTAAATAAATATCAAGGTAAGCGAAAAATTGACGCTGTATACACTATAGCAAGCATAAACTAGTACTATAATAATTGGTGAGAGTAATAGAAGCTCACATACTGAGGTGAAGCCTCAGCTATAAGAAGTTACTTAATCAACTACCATTTGAAAGCTAGTTTTTAAAAGATAGATATAAATATAAATAGTTAAAGTAGAGTATTAATATCCTATAATAATTAAAAAGGTTACGAAGTGAAAAAAATGAAACTCTAAAAATTTATAAATGACAATGAAGGATAAAGGTTACAGCAATGTAGTGGTGACAGTAATTCGAGAAAGTTATCAGATGTTAAAGGTGATTCTCTGAACTCTGGGAGTTCTGATGAGGTGATAAGGTCGAAGAGACGTTTAACAGGATATGAGTCAATACGATGAATATCCAATCATGCCTATGCCTCTTATGTTTGTAAGAGAGAAGGTTGATTATATAGGTTGGCTTTTATGTAGCAAAATATAAATATTATATGCAAATGGCCCAATTGTTATATTTCTTTCTGAAATGAATATGTATCGACTTCACGTTATAAGATAACTGAGAAACGTATACAAGGATCCCGTCAGCATGAGCTCACGATTCATTTGCTCATCACTATCTGTGTGGGCACGCATCTATGTAAAGATATGGATCATCGCTGTTGTAATATTGGTCCACAACCACAATTGCTGAAGAGAGCATAGCTTACCCTTATGTAGTTTTTATTGCACGCATACGATGAGTATGACCGGAAGCTGCCAATCAGAAATTGGCGTGGGTATCAACACTTTTGAGTACATAGTATATGCATTGCTTGAAGATCATTACACTCCAAAAGAGTTGATAATAAGAGAGGCTGAAACAGACAAGTGAAACCATGGAAAGGAAAAATCACGAAGATAATATCGACCTTGTATAATTATTAGTTGTTATAGAGGTTTAGCAGCGAGCCAAGACTATCTCTTAGAAGACTGGCCATTTCTACCTCACAAAGTACAAAAGATTTGTTATCACAAATTTAGAACTATAAATCAATATAAATGTGTTCATCCTTATCAGTCTTATAACCAATGACTCTGTGGCCAGCCGATATGACTACCACTGTAACCGCGGAGACATCGCAGGAGATGACCAGCCGAGAGCCCGAACCAATGAATTTGACATATCGGACAGAAAGATGAAAATCTCATCTAGAGATAATCTTGAAGAAAACTGATAAGTACCCTAGTCAACTCTCATCTGCATTATGAGCTCTCTGTTCGCACATTGTCATCAGTTTATGATGCAAGAACACACCCACCCCTCACCAAAATCGCATTCAAAAAGAAGAGCTCAACCCGATTCTAAATAATGAATAGACAGTCTCCGGAGCAAAGGGACTCAAAGGATACTTAAGATGCCTTTAAGCTCTAAGAGCAGTGGAGAGGAAACTGTGGTTAATGGACGACAAACCCACACTCAGAAATTTCGCGAGAGCGTATATTATATGAAGTAAAGACAATGTAAGACAGAACCTTATCCAAAATGGCTTCCATGGCAAAACTGAATCGGATATATATGTAGATTAGATTTAGAAAAAAGTAGTTTAACAATATAGTGATCTGTGTCTATGAAATCGTGTCTGAGCTGGATTTTTCAGCATGCCCACAGGAAGGAATGAGAGGAACTTGACTTAGTAAAACACAGCCATCAGAAGTATCAGAATCAGAAATTGAGGCACAAGGGTATTGCACTGCAGTATGGTGAGTAGGAGTCCTTACTCCTTATTTCCACCGGTAAATACGACCGAGCTTTCAGTAGAAATGAAGGGAAATGAGACACAATACGCTATTTTCCAGATCATGTTATTAATATGCGTGACAACCAGTAATAAATCGAGAGTGTAATAGAGAGCACTACTAGTTGACTCAAAAATTAATCCAATGCTAGAGTGAGCAGATGAAACGTTAACTGTTTAATTCGGAGCCCACAAACATACAGACTTGATTATCTCTTAAGAACTAAGTGGCGAATGAGGAAACCAGTATCCGACTGCGAGAAAACCATCGATCAACAGTCAAAGCTCTCTTAGACATGTTATACAAGAACTAAACATAGAGTGGTCGAGGACAGAAGAAAACATCGATTAATACGACGTATCCAAAATACGAAATGGTTATGGACAGTAATCATAACTCGATGTGGATTGATCTCCAAAGGTAGGAATTATGTATAGGTGTAGAGTCTGTCCCCAAGCGTATACTGCAAATGATAAATAATCATAAAGTAGTTGGCGTGCTTGTCAGCTGAACTTGTGAACCGATATTGGATTATCAAATGGAGAGACAACAATTTCGCATTAGTGATCTACGAGTTACAGATCTGTTGGTTCTTATGAACCAATTATAAAGATTGAGGCAGTAAATGATATGCATATATATGACGAGTAAGATTATATGTTTGTACCGAGACGAGAGAGTGCCAAGACACGACTAATGGAAAACAAGTGATGTAAAAGTCACATCCTTGATTATAATATGCCGTAATAGACTTGCCGAAGCATATGCTGGCGATGTGAAAGGAGAATCACGGAAGTTCATGAAGATGAGTAAAGGCACAAGATTTTATAATAATAAAGGTATAAAAATAATTATTTCTTAAATTAGATTATATCTATATATATATATATAATATATATTATATATATAATATATTAATATATAAATATATATAATATAGCTGATAACATATATTAACCTAATAATATAGTTACTGAATAATATATTATACGCTAATAATTAGATGGTGATAGTATATAGAAAGAAACTCTATATATATATATATATTATTAATATATATATATAATAATATATATATATATATATATAATATATATATTATAATATATATATATATAATATATATATATAAAATAATATATATAATATATATATATTATATATATATATTATATATATATAAATTTGGACATGCTATATCAGAATGACTATTTAGTATATATATATATAGTAATAAAATTGATCTAGTAATATATTAGTACTAACTAAAAATATTATTATAGTAGTGCTGTTGCTAGTGTGTCGTAGTCGCTGCGCTGTTTACCCATTTGAACTTTTTTCCCTGTGTTGTCGCGCGCCTGTATAGTTTTGAGGGCTTAGCATACTTTTTAAAGTTATATGGAAATATCGTATACGAGAGATGTAAAAAAGTCTATACCTAAGTTTATTACATATACTATAGATCTGTGCGACACAAATAATTTAAATGACATTAATATAGACAATTAGATTGAGAGGGTAATAAGCTTTCTAAAACAAAGAGGGCTTATAAACTTTCTAAAACAAAGAATTAAAAACTATAGTAATAATTTAAAAGTATAGAACAATGACTGACTGATATGAGAACGAATAATGTCGTGTTGTTACTTGCAATAATCTGAAAGTAATATTCTTTACTAAAACGTTTTCTTCCCTTTTTCGTTCTTAAATAAATGCCTAATAATATGAATTTTCATTCATTTGTCATATATTGGTATTAGGGAAGAAAGAATAAGATATAAAATAAATTTGTAAGGTAAAATAAATTTTATACGTTCACGAATTTATTCCATTGTTCTTAAAGTTTTTTCATTACAGACATATTTAAAATCCCTTTTTGAACAGGTTTGCTAATAGAATAAGGGGGGGGGGGGCCCTTATCTTACCTCCCCTTCCATTCCTAAATGTCTGATAAAAAAAAAATGATAATTTAAAACTATAGTAATAAAGTCTATACTATAGTTTATTACAATATACTATAGAAAAGCGTTAGAGAGAAAAGTAATTAAAAATATTCGCTGAAAAGAACTACATATTGGTTGAAATTGTTCCGGGTCAAATGATTGAAAAAAAAATTGAACCATGGACGGAGAATGAATTTAAAATAGTTGTTATTTGTGCAACCTACAACAAAACAATAAAATTAATAAAAGATAACCTACCCCTTTTTCCGTCTCTCCTCCTCCCCTCCTTGCAGATTCATTTTTGCGATTTATGTTTTCTCCATCGTCAGTATGGCCTCGTATTCAAATTTTTAGTTTATACCAAAAATATTTATTTTTTAGTTTGTTTTATATATATATAAAATGTTAAGTAATTATTAAGTAATCTCCTTTAATTAAGATGTATGATGAATTTTTGTAAAGGTATTTCTTCCCTTTTAGAGGTGTTGTAATATTAGTATGCGTTAGCTTGCATTAAATGCCTAGCAAAAAAAAAAAAAACGCGTTTTATAATTAACAAATTAGCTCAAATGCAAAGTGTTCAAAATTTCATACTTTCATTAATTCTAAAAACTACTCTACCTGTCGACATTGCTCCTTAATTTAAAACTTTTTTATTAGATTTAGCTTGACCTGTAGTTGAAGCAATATTGAATTATATTACCACCACTCACAGTGCGGCGGAGTCCCACGGCAAAAAAAAATACTCGTGTTGCCATTTGGCATTTTCCCGATGCGATTTTAGTAACTCTTTGCCCCAAATTAGTAAAACCCCCCAGTCGATTTTTTCTATATAATAAAAATAGAAAATACATTTGAAATGTTCTACTCTTAGCGTTATTTTAAAAATACGCCGTGATGTCGCAAGAATAATGGATCATATAATATCATATATAATATAAATATATATATATATATATAATATATATATAAATATATATATATTAATATATATATATATTATATTTAATAGATATATATATATTATTAATATATATATAAATATAATAATATTATATATATATATTATATATATATATATATAATATATAATATAATAATTTATATTTATTATATATTTATAGTTATATATATATATTATATTATATATATATATATATATATATATATAGATATAATATATATATATATATATATAATTATATATATATATATATAATAGTATATATATATATATAATATAATATATATATAATATATATTATATATATATATAATATATTAATATAATAATATTATATATATATATATAAAATAAATATATATATATAATAAATATATATATATATATATATTATATAATATATATATATAATATACTAAGTATATAGTAGTATTTCCAATAACCGCTTAGCCTAGGACTAAAACATTATATGGAAGGGCTGACTAGAGCAAATACGATTAATAGTAAACATTTATATGTTTAATAAATAGAAGACTTAATGTTGTATATAGACGTGACGTACGATATTCTAAAATATTATCACGTGATAACCGAATAGTATAATAAGAAAAAAATCTTTAGTTTTATATAGCTTGTAATAGTACACACGCGTTCGGTGATAAAACTGAAATTAGTGCCGATCAAACAGTGAGTTACTAAAAACCTGTTTAATATGTATAGAACTTTTACACTCATTTATCTTTTTTTAGATTGGGTGTTTGTGTGCGATGCGTTACATGGGTATTATGTACATTAACTCTCGGAAACACGTTATATAGGCTACTATACTATAAAACCATAATAACCTTGAGTACCCAATATCGATCGTGATATTTCTTGTATACTTATGAGTCATTATACGATATTAACTATATAATATAGATCTCAGTAACACTATCTTCCTACGATAGTACTTATAATACCGTAGACTATATGATAATAATTTTTAATACGTGCTTAGCGGTAACTATAGTAATATGTATATATATATATATAACCGATAATAATTGAGATAGTACGCATATCGTATCATATAAAATTTGAGTATATCACAATATATATAATATATATATATATTGGACGGCGAAGAAAATTAATGCGGAGAAGATAATACTAACATCTAACCTAGAGAAATCACCCGGACTCACTAACCATTGGTTCTTTGCCTGCGTCCTTATTGATAATTACACCACTTGCGCTTCGATAAATTCATACGACGCGGACTACTTTGCCGTCTCTGCGGTCCAGAGAGACCAAATTATAGTTTGCGAGAAGAATGATTGAAAGATTTTTGAATCAACTAAGCCATTAGAGCGCTCAATTTTAATGTTACATTTCAAAATCGATACTTAGTATTCCCACTTCATATCCTGATAACTATAGTTCTTGTATTTTTGGGTGGATAATATATAATAATTTTGGTGTTGAGCTCAATATCTGAGTTAATCAAAACAAAATCAATAATACACAAGTCATTGGTAGCTAGCGATCTGAGGCCGACGGTATACAAAAATTCCGTTATTTGGAATACACTATACTAACTAGCCAGCGCCATTGCTCATGCCTTATGAGGCTCAAATTGCTATATATATAATCGGTATTAATGTTTACTTAGCGTTAGAGCTTTACAAGAGCATAAATGACCTTTATAAATAATTTTAAAGATAATATTATATAAAATATACTGTCATAAATGAAGATGGAAGACGTTTGAATATTTTGAACCACGCTAATATATATATATATATAGTATATAATATATATATATATATTAGTATCGTATTGTGCTCCTAGTGTGGTATTGACTATCTCGATTTACTCGTTATATATACTATATATACGTCAAATCATATATATCGTATTAAATCAACTATAAATTAATCATTAGTCCCTAGTAGTTTAAACTCTATATATATATATAGGGTATAATATATATTATATTAAAATATAGATAGATATGTAGTATAATAATCCTAATTATTGCAATGCCATCAGAAGTACAAATTTTATACTTGTATAATATATATATAATCAAAATACCACGAAATATATTAGCTAATAGATATAATCATGTGTTGTTAAGTTATACATAACTCGGTATAGTAATTATTGTTCGTAAACGTACATTTAATTCCGTATAATTGTTTCAATCTTCTCCCATCAGTCATTCAAGTATCGTCTAACACACATGTACCTCGGTAGGCGATGAAATAATCCGCATCTTATTGAATCTTCTTTCCTAGACCTCCTAGTGAAATTACCTCTTTTTTATTCTATTTTGCTGCATCGCCTGAGAGAAAATGACATCTTTCAAAATGTCTCGATTTCTGTCCGAATTTTCTTCAAAGTTTCTGTCATTCTTACTTCATGTTTTTTTCCTGGAAGTTCTATAAGATGTAGGACGATCAAGCCTACATGCGACGCAGTCATACATATCTATACACTTTTAAATTCATAATGAACTATTTTGTATTTGCTGACAAGGCCCCGTTCTGATACTCCAGTTATCCACCATTTCTGTTTAATCACTATTAATTGAAGCCGCGTTCTTTCTTTTACAACGTTCGCTACTACAATCATACCACTACTACCTTATTTAACCCAACATAAGATTGTTCATACTTCTCTTATCGTTTCTACGATACTAACCAGCCGTGGCTATTCGCGCCAGCGAATTATATCTATTAGTTATCATGAAATTTGGTAACCGCGATCGCGTGTAGGGTAGAGTTTGGATTTATCTTTAATGCATGAGAGTCGCTTAAGTCGAAGATATGAGAGTGATTAAGATGATTATATATAGATAATTGGATAAAGATAATATTATTCGTTAGAATCGTAGTGAGTACACTGTATTATTCTATGAATTCAATTTTGTCATGAACTGTCAAACTTGTATATTTATAAAATAATACAATTTAAATTTCAACCAATTCAATGTATATATAATAAAGTCATAAAAGAAAGATTTAAATATGATACCAGTGGATATAATACCATTTTTGCACGAGCAGTATCATAACTATTACTATGTAAAGAAGATTATGTATATATACGCTAGAACATAAATTATATTATATTACTAAGACCTACAAGTCCAAATAAATTAGAAGATAGACAACATAAGCCTTATATATATATATGAGTACTATTTTTGATATATATTAATATATATATATATAATT